>JAKSZT010054169.1:71697-147533 GCA_026826555.1 Tolypeutes matacus
CAAAACTTATTAAACTGTATCGTCTAAATAGTAAAAAAAAAAAAAAAAAGAATGACATATTGGTCTGTTTTCTTTTATTAGGTACTGCCTGTGTTCTCAAGGTATTCTTGTCCCTCTAATTGAGATCATAGCAGGACTCCCCAAGATGGGAGATTGATATTTTCTTGATTATTGTGTGGGCCTCAACCCACTGATACAACACACAATGACAAAATGAACACTTACATATTCCATGGAAGCCTGTCCCAGGTGCGCCCAGTCCCATATATCCCCCCTCCACATCCAACATCCTACACTAGTAACCCTCACCTGCCATATTTCCCAAAAGAACATTCCCAACATTGTTTTAAACCCTTATCAGATATGTGATTTCCAAATATTTTTTCTCATTGAGTCAACTGCCTTTTCACCCTTTTGACAAAGTCCTCTGAGGTGCAAAAGTGTTTAATTTTGAGGAGGTCCCATTTATCAATTTTTTCTTTTGTTGCTTGTGCTTTGGATGTAAGGTCCAAGAAAGCACCACCTACCACAAGTAGTTTCTTCTAGTAGTTTTATGGTCCTGGCTTTTATGTATAGGTTTCTGAACCATTGGGTGATTCTTGTATAGGAAGTGAGATGGGGGTCCTCTTTCATTCTTTTGGTTATGGATATCCAGTTCTTTCAGCACCATTTCTTGAATGGTCTGTTCTGCCTGAGCTGGGTGGGTTTGACAGGCTTATCAAAAATCATTGACCATAGATATGAGGGTCTGGTTCTGAACCATCAATTAAGTTCCATTGGTCTGTGTGTCTGTCTTTATGCCAGTACCATACTGTTTTTACCACTGTAAAATATGTAATATGATTTAAAGTCCAGAAGTGAGAACCCTCCAACTCTCTTTCCCTTTTTAAGATGTTCCTGGCTATTTGGGACCCCTTACCCTTCCAAATAAATTTGATAATCATATATTCCATTTATTTTTAAAATGCTGGTGGAATTTTTATTGGAATAGCATTGAATCTGTATATCAATTTGGGTAGAATTGACAATGATATTTATTTTTTTAATTTAATTTTTTAAAATACATTAAAAAACTTTTTAAACATACTTAGGTTACATAAATGTTACATAAAAAATGTAGGGGATTCCCATATGCCCCACTCCCTACCCCTCCCACACTTTCCCACATTAACAACATCCTTCATTAGTATGGTACATTTGTTAAAATTGATGAATACATATTGGAGCTTTGCCACTAAGTGTGGATTATAGTTTACATTATAGTTTAAACTCTTTCCCACACAATTTTGTAAGTTATGACAAGATATATAATGACCGGTATCTGTCATTGCAGTGTCATTCAGGACAATTGCAATGTCCTGAAAATGCCCTATATTGCACCTATTTTTCCTCGCTCCCTCCCCTCAGAACCTCCAGTGGCTAAAAGTTCTTCCTTTGCTTGAATAACAATAAGTCTATAGTAGAATAACAGTAAGTCTACTGTAGGCCATCATTCATTCCCCAATCCTGAGGATTCTGGGATGGTAATGCCCACTCTGCCTCCAGTTGAGAGGGGGCTTAGATCCCGTGGGGCAGATGGATGGGAATATCTTGCTTGCAGTTGTAGATGCTCTCTGTTTCTTGGGATGGTCATTGTCCATCATCATTTCCTTCTTAGTTGTTCTGGGTGAGTCCAATGAACTGGAGAGTAGATGTTGCAACTCTGTTGAGATTCAAGGCCCGACTGGCACATGGAAAGCCCACAGATTTAGTTCTCTTGAACATAGACCTATCAACTTCTAGTACTGACAATAAATTCAAATAGAAGGGGCAGAAGACCCATGTGTAGGGAAACCACAACTAAATCCAACTCTGTCACACTGGGGAGCATAAATTCCAAAGTAAGGCCCACTGGCAGGGTGCCAAACTCCTGAGCTGTCAGTGCTGCCTATAGTGTCTGGATGTCTCCAGAGCCCTCAGGAGCCCTTCTATTTGAGGCAGTATTTAATTTGGCAGTCAATGAGATCCTGCCAAAAAGTGCATAAGCATAACCTCTGGGATGACCTCTCCTCACGTTGAAGTCTCTTAGCCATATAAACTCATTTGTCTTTACCCTTTCCCCCTTTTGTTCAAGGTCTTTTTCCAGTTGCATTGCTAGTTGGTGCTTGGTAGTAATCCCTCTATACCAGGGAGGCTCATCCGTGGGAGTCATGTCCAACACTGGGGAGAAGGTAATGCATTTATATGTTGAGTTTGGCTAAGAGAGAGGCCACATTTGAGCAACATGGAGGCTCTCAGGAGGTAACTTTAGGCAACTTAGGATACTAAGCTAACGTAGGGAAGCATCTACAAGATCTTGTATTAGGAAACGCTTTCATGAACTTTACACCCAAAGCACGAGCAATGAAAAAAAAAAATAGATAAATGGGACCTCCTCAAAATTAAAAACTTTTGCACCTCAAAGGACTTTGTCAAGAAAGTGAAAAGGCAGCCTACTCAATGGGAGAAAATATTTGGTAACCATATATCTGATAGGGGCCTAATATCCGGCATATATAAAAAAATCCTACAACTCAAAAATAAAAAGACAACCCATTTAAAAAATGGGCAAGTGATTTGAATAGACACCTCTCCAAAGAAGAAATACAAATGGCTAAAAGGTACATGAAAAGATGCTCAACATCACTAGCTATTAGGGAAATGCAAATCAAAACTACAATGAAATATCATCTTACACCCATTAGACTGGTGGCTTAATGATATTTAGTCTTCCAATCTGTGAGCATGGAATGTTCTTCCTATTATTTAGGTCTTATAAATTTTATTTTAACAATAAATTGTAGTTTTCTGAATACAAGTGCTTTACTTTGTTGGTTAAGTATATTTCTAAATATTTCATTCTTTTAGTCGCTATTGTAAATGGAATTTTTTTTCCCAGACTTCCTCCTCAGATTGTGCATTACTAGTGTCTTTTAAAGTCTATTTCATCTGATATAAGTATAGATACTCTGGCTTTTTTTTCGGTTACTACATGCATGGAGTATCTTTTTCCAGCCTTTCACTTTCAATCTATTGGTATCCCTGGGTCTAAGGTGAGTCTCTTGCAGACAGCATATAGGTGGCTCATATTTTCTTATCCATTCTGCCAGTCTGTGTCTTTTGATTGGGGAGTTTAATCCATTAACATTCAATGTTATTACCGTAAAGGCAGTTCTTATTTCATCCATTTTGACCTTTGGGTTTTATCTGTCATATTTTATTTTCACCACTCTTTTGAAACTTTCAGTTACTTTTACCGATATAATCTTCATTTCTAGACTCTCTTCCAATCCTCTCTCTCCTGTCTTTTCTTTTCAGACTGTCACACACCCTTTAGTATTTCCTGCAAAGCCAGTCTCTTGGTTACAAACTCTCTCAGTTTTTATCTGTGAATATTCTAAACTTGCCCTCCTTGTTGAAAGACAATCTTGCTGGATATAAGATTCTTGGCTGGCAGTTTTTCTCTTGCAGTATCTTAAATATATCATACCACTGCCTTCTTGTCTCCATGCTTTCTGATGAGAAATTGGCACTTAATCTTATTGGGTATCCCTTATATGTTATGCATTACTTTTCTCTTGCTGCTCTCAGAATTCTCTCTATGTCTTTGGCATTTGACGTTCTGATTAGTATGTGTCTCAGAGTTGGTCTATTCAGTTGTATTCAGATAAGAGTACATTGTGCTTCTTGGACATGGATATTTATTTCTTTCACTAGGGTTGGGAAACTTTCTACTATTCTTTCTTCAAATATTCCTTCTGCCCTTTTCCCTTCTCTTCGCCTTCTGGGACACCCATGACATATATGTTTGCACATCTGTTGCGGTTGTTTAGTTCCCTGAGAATTTGTTCAATTTTTTCCATTCTTTTCTTCATCTGTTCTTCTGTATGTTTGCTTTCAGAGGCCATCTCTTCAAGCTTACCAATCCTTTCTTTTGCCTCCTCAAATTTGCTATTATATGATTCCAGTGTATTTTTTATTTCATTTATTGTGCCTTTCATTCCTGTAAGAGCTGCTATTTTTCTTTTTTTTTTTTTTTTTTAAGATTTTATTTATTTATTCATTTATCCCCCCCTTGCTGCTTATGCTCACTGGGTCAGCTAACCACGCCGTGAGGGCGGGCTTTGCCTTCACCAGGAAGCCCCGGAAACCGAACCCGGGGCCTCCCATATGGTAAACGGGAGCCCTACTGATTGAGCCACAGCCGCTTCCCAGAGCTGCTATTTTTCTATGTATGCTTTCAAATTCTTCTTTGTGCTCACTCAGTGTCTTCTTAATACCCTTAATCTCTTTAACCATCTCATTGAATTTATTAAGGAGATTTGTTTGAACATCTATGATTAGTTATCTCCTTTATGTCATCTGAAGGCTTATCTTATTCCTTTGGCTGGGCCATATCTTCCTGTTTCTTAGTATGGATTGTATTTTTTTGTCAGCGTCTTGGCATCTGGCTTACTAGATATATTTATTCTGGGTACAGTTTCTCTCTTTAGTTTAGGGCTTTCTTGCCCTTTCTCCCTTGCTGGTTGTGTCATAGGAGCCAAGGATGTAGTTGGTGCTATAAGGCGTAGAGGCTCAAGCTGCCTACATTGCCCCAGGGACCGAAGAAGCTTATCCCACTTTTCTCCTTTGCCAGGGGTATGGACAGAGCCACAGCTGTGTGTAATAATCCAAGTCATGCAGGCCTAGACTCTAGTTGCCTAGAGAGACTGATAAAGCTTCACGCCCCTTCCTTCCCTGTCTGGAGTGGAGCTGCAGGTGTAGGCAGCAATCTCTGCCGTGCGGGTCCAAAATGACCACAGTTGCCCTGGTAGACTTCCGAGTATTCAGTCTGTGCCAGCTGAATGTACCTGTAGTTACCTGGAGCGGCTGGCGCAGGTTACCCCAGCTTCCTCCCTGCTGGAGGTGGGGCTGGGGCTTAAGTTAGAGCCGCAATCCGATCTATGGAAAGAAACTGGTCTCTACCAGCATTGTGATTTTCAATGCGCCCCGCTTCAGGGTGGAGTGAAAATGGTAGCTACTAGCCTCTTTCTGACTTGGACAGGTTCAAACTTTAGCTATTCTTAGGATTATACTTTAGCCCGCCAAATTTACTAATCAGTAGCTGAAGTTGGTGCCCAACAGTCTCTTCCTCCCCTGTTTTTGGCAAGTGGAGCTTCCAATTCCAGCCACGGAATAGCTCCGGAGGTGGCTTGTGCTTCCAGTGGAGGATGCGCACCGGCCTCTGTGGTGTGGAGCGCTCTGCTTACGAATCTTCTCTGCAGATGGGCAGTCTCCTCCTTCCATTCTTTCAAGGATGTTGCAGGATGCTGTTCTGGTCTCCTGGAGCCCCCAGACAAGTGCCTTAGATAGCTCTGAGTGATTACTAACCGCCCTGTATCACGAACTGACCATAGGAGTTCCTTACTCTGCCACCGTCTTGCTGGTTGTCTCCAACATTGTAGTTTTAACCACAGACCTGCAAATCCCCAGAGTTTACATGCTCCTTCCCCTGACCCTCCCCCCAATTTCATGGATAATCTAACCCCACCCCCCAACCTACTCCCCCTCACAGACCAGCACTGCCAAACCCAATCACATCACTGTACCACTGTCATGCTCATCCACTGCACAACTATATCCTTCCACCTTATCATAGATTTTGCCCATATGGGCATCGGTTCACCACCCTCTACTCCCTTTCTGTCTCTTGTAAACCTATATTCCAGACTCTAGCTCTGTGAGTCTGCTCAATTTGCTTAATTCATATCAGTGAGGTCATGTAATATTTGTCCTTCAGTGCCTGGCTTACTTCACTCAACATAAGGTCTTTAAGATTCATCCATGTTATCCCTTATGTTAATATTGCATTCTTTCTTACAGCTGAGTAATATTCCATTGTATGTATATACCCCAGTTTGCTTATCCATTCATCTGTTGATGGACATTTGGGTTCCTTCCAACTTTTGACAATAGGGAATAATGCTGCCATGAACATTACTGTGCATATATCTGCTCGTGTCCCTGCTTTCAATTCAAGCAAGTAACTATGGCAAGTAACTATGAATCTTTTTCTTCAAAAATTGAAACTTAGTGATTACCATAGATTCTGAGGGGAGGAGGAGGGAAGAATAGAATAGATGGAATGTAGGGCATTTTTAGGGCATTAGAATTGTTATGGCATGATCTTTCAATAACGGATACAATCCACTTCAAATTTTGTCAAAACCTATAAAAGTGTATGATCCAAAATGTAAACCATAATGTAAACAATTGACCATAGTTAGTAGCAGTGCTTCAATATTTGTACATCAGTTGTAACAAATGTACTACCCACATGTAAAATGTTATTAATAAGGGAGAGGGGAAAGGGGGGAGTGCATTGGATATATGGGAATCACCTGTATTCTCTGTGTGACTTTTCTATATCCTAAAGCTTCTTTGAAGATAAAATGGAAAAAAATTAAGACACTGGGGGAATTTATACGGAAGAAAACTTCACTGTACACACAAGACAACAGATCTTACAGTGATGAAAGAAAGACAATGTCTAAGTTTTATTTTTTCAAATTGTTTAAAATTTTTTTGTATTTATTGGTTATTTTTTTAATTATTTCACTTTCTTATTAATTTGAGTCAGTTATTTTGTTGGCTTCATTTTGGAGAGGTTTTGGAACACAGAAGGGTCACAGCAGTGGTGGGAGAGAATCATTGGTGCGGGGTGTCAGTGATTGGGGGATATATGGGAAGGGCTTCACATGGAGCATGCCTCTAAGACATATGAATATGCTCAAGTGTTCATGAGACATTGTCTCCATGGGTGGAGATCCATACAATAACCGAAAGAATGTTGAATTCCCATCTTGGGGAGTTCTGCTGCATTCTCTAATAGGACAGCAAGAATCTCTCAAGTACAAGGGCAATGTCTAGTGAAGGAAGACAGACCATTATGCCAGGCCCTTGACGTTGATGATTGTACTTATGAACCTTTTCTTGTGAAATTGAAACTTAGCCTAGTATTATATACTGCTTAAGGGTTACCTCATGAAAACCACCTTGTTGCTCAAATGTGGACTCTCTCTAAGCCAAACTCAGCATATAAACACACCAACTTCCCTCCAACATGGGACATGACTCCTGGGGATGAGCCTCCTTGGCACCAAGGGATTATTACCAAGCACCAACTAGCAATGCATCTGGAAAAAGACCTTGACCAAAAGGGGGAGATGGTAAACACAAATGATTTTATATGGCTAAGAGATCTCAAAGTGAGTCAGGAGGTCTTTCCAGAGGTTTACACTTATACACATCTCAGCAGGATCTCATTGACTGCCACAGTAAACAGTGCCTCAAATAGCAGGGCTACTGAGGGTTCTAGAGAGATCCAGAAACTGTAAGCAGGGCAGACTGCTCAGGAATTTGGCACCTTTTTAGTGGGGCTTACTTTGGAATTTATGCTCCCCAGTGTAACAGACTTAGACTCATTTATAGGTTCTCTACACATGGCTCTTCTGCCTTTTATTTGAACCTACAATTAGCACTTTGGGCAGTTTATGTGCCAGTTGAACCCTGAATCTCAACAGAGCTGCAACACCTACTCTCCATTTCATTGGACTCACCCAGGACAACTAACAAGGAGATGATGATGGTCAACACTTATCCCAAGGAACAGAGTGTGTCTGCAACTGCAAGCAAGATAGTTCCATCCATCTGCCCCATGGGATCTAAGCCCCATCTCAATTAGAAGCAGAGTGGGCATCACCATCTCCAAATCCTCAAGATTATGGAATGAACAATGAACTAAAGTAGACTTATTTTTTAAGTCTGTGCCAACTACCCAGGCTACACATAGCCTGGAACAAATGGAGAATTTCTTTCCTTGCTTAGAAGAAATGCTTATTTACTCAATAAATTTAAAGTTTTGAGAAATTTGGCATTAATTTGTTCAATAAATTCTGTTTAAAAAGTAAAAGGATGGTGAGAGGTGGGTGAGTTTAGGACTATGAAAAGCCAGCCCACCTCATGGAAGGGGTGAGAATGAGACCAGAATTCCTCCAGGGGAAAAAAAAATAATGGTGATGAGAGATGAAAAGAGGTGGAGAAATAGGAGAGGGGCAGATAAGAGGATGCCTGAATTGGCTGTTAGTGTTTGCAGGGGCAAGGGATGAAGAGAAAAGAGCTTAAGAAAACAGAGTCACCCATTCTTTTCTTTATCTGTTCATCTCTCTCTTCAATTTCAGCTGTTCTGTCTTCTTCATCACTCATTCTTCTATCATTTTGAGTCTGCTCTTGTATGCCTCTAATGTGTTTTCGATTTCACCTATTGTGTCTTTCATTCCCATAAACTGTTATTTTTATCTTCAGGTTTTCAAATTCTTCTTTGTACTGGCCCAATGTTTTCTTAATGTCCGTTATCTCTTTAGCCTTATTGTTTTTTCAACTCGATTTGATTTAGGAGATTTGAATGAACCTCGTTGATTAGCTGACTCAAATCCTGTTAGACTTATTTTTAATAAGTCTACAATAATAGACTTATTATTCTAGCAGTGGAAGAACTCTTATCATTGATGTAAAGGCAGTGGCCACCAGAGGTTCTGAGGGATGGGAGGGGGAAGAATAGGTGTAAAATGGGGACATTTTCGGGACACTAGGTTTGTCCTGTATGATGTTACAGTAATGGATACAGGCCCTTGTTTATTTTGTCATAACTTACGAAATTGTGTGGGGCAGAGTGTAAACTATAAACTGTAGTCCATGGTTAGTAGCAATGCTTCAAAATGTGTTCATCAATTGTAACAAATGCACCACACTAATGAAGGATGTTGTTAATGTGGGAAAGTGTGGGAGGGGGAGTGAGTGGGGCATATGGGAATCCCTTATATTTTTAATGTAACATTTATATAATCTAAAGCTTCCTTAAAAATAAAATCAATTTTAAAAAAAGAATGATTTCAATCATCAGTTGTAACAAATGTACCACACTCATGTAAGATTTTATTACTAGGGGAAATTTGAGAGGGGGAGAGGGTAGATTATATGGGAATCCCCCATATTTTTTATGTAACTTTTCTGAAAACTAAAACTTTTGTAAAAATAAAGTCTTTTTTAAAGAGAATGACTTCAAAGATTGGTTTCTGAGCAATCAAGAGGGATGGAGTTGCTCTCAACCAGAGTCTGTGTAGGTAGAACAAATATGGTGTGGGGGAAGGATCAAGAGGACAGTTTTAGACTTAATGAGTTTGACTGATGAAAATGTATAGAGTTTACAAGGCAGGTATGAGCTGAGGATATGAATCTGGAAATTAATGACATAAAATAGCGTGGTGAATTTTATTATCGTTCAAAATTATTTGCTGCTCCTGTTTGCAGAAGGATTATACATCTCTACTTCACTGCTGTCAAGCTTAGCAACATGATTTGCTTTGCCTTATGCAATGTGAGGAAGATTGACATGCGCTACTCTCAAGGAGAACTAAGAGCCTGTACATGATCTGCCCCCTTTTCTCTCTTTTTTTTTAGGAGGTACCAGGGATTGAACCCAGGACCTCGTACATGGGAAGCGGGCACTCAACTACTGAGCTACACCCACTCCCCTTTTGTTGTTGTTTTTTTTGAAAGATTATTTATTTATTCCCCACCCCCCATTGTTTTGCACTTGCTGTCTGCTCTGTGTGTTCTGTGTCTGCTTGTCTTCTCTTTAGGCTGCACTAGGAATCCGTCCTGGGACCTTCTGGAGTGGGAGAGAGGCGCTCAACCTCTTGCGCCACCTCAGCTCCCTGGTCTGCTGCGTCTCTTAGTGTCTTTCCTCTGTGTCTCATTTTGTTGCATCATCTTGCTGTGCCAGCTCTCTGTGCAGGCCAGCACTCCATGTGGGCCAGCACTCTGAATGGGCCAGCTCTCCGCTTGGGCCAGCTCACCGCAGGGGCAAGCTTGCTTTTCACCAGGAGGCCCCAGGAATCGGGAGCCACATCTGTTTCCCACCCCTTTTGTTTTTAATATATATATTTTATTAGAGAAGTTGTGAACTTATAAAGCAATCATGTATTATGTGCAGAATTCCCATACAACACTCCTCCACCAAAACCTTACATTCTTGTGGAACATTTGTCACAGATTATGAAAGAAAAATCATCAGAATATTGCCACTAACTCTGGTCCATAGAGTACATTTGGTATATTTTCTCCATACCCTCCTATTATTAATACCATATATTCATATTGTACATTTAATTTTACCAATTTTTTCTGTTAAGCTTGGTAGTTCTTATTATTTACAAAATCCCTCCCTCCCCTGTGAAAGGAAGGTAAGGGGTGGGCGTGTTAGTGAACAGGGTAGAGGTGGCAGAACAACAAGAGGAAGCGGGCAAGCAAGGGATGAAGCAGAGTGGGGAATGGAGCAGAGGGAATGGGAAGGAGACATGAAGGGAGAGAGAGACAGAGGGGAGGAAGAATGGAGGGGGGTAGCAGTGGCTTAGGGATACTGACTTCTGGAGGTACACACAAAATACTATTCTCAGCCAGGAGTCTCCGTTTTGAAACTTCCAGGTTGGGTCTCGGTTCAGGTAGTAAAGTGGCTTACGTCCAAATCTGTTCTTGGACTCCGGTGGCAGTCTCTGAACCCTGCTTTAAGGTCTGGAGGCTGGGCCTTCCCCAGTCCGTATCTCTGTTGCCCAGAGTCCCCCCAACCCCCTTCAAACCTGATCCCTCTTCACACTCCATCTCACTTCCAACCCCACCTCACACTAGGCAAGGTCTGAGCTCACCTAATGTGGAATTCTCCCAACCACCCTTCCTGGTTCGGCCCTCCCCTCCCCGAGGTCCTTCCAAATCTTGACCCCTTCCTTGTTCCACCTTTTGATGGCCAGGCTAAAGGCAGAGCCTAGCTTCCACCTTACTCTTGCCCTGCTGAGTCTAACCCTCTGAAATACACTTCCCACTGGGAGAGAAAAAAAAAAAGATTAAAATGTGTTTTTCTTGGTTTTCTATTTTCCAGATAGTATTGTGGACTCATGAATTTAAAACAAAAAACAATGCTTGAATTATTTGGAAAAACTACAGTTATTCTTTTTAATGCTCAAATTATTACACCTTAGGCCAGTGAGTTCGCTTGAAGGAGATTTCTTTGCCCTTTTCATAACCCCATGAATTTTTTAAAAATTCAAACTCACGGTCACTTAGTGAATATCATATGTCCAATCTAGATTAACCAGTGGTTAATATTTTACCCCATTCACTTTATTGCCTTCTCTACCCCCTCCCCCCTTGCAGGGGCTAAATCATTTGAAATTTGTTGCAAACAACATGATAAAGTTCTCAATATTTCATCATATTCCTCCTATAATAAACATTCTCTTACATGGCTAGAATACCACTATCACATCCAAGAAATTTACCTTAAATATAATATTCCATATATGTGTCATATTCAAATATCCCCAATTTATTCCAATTATGCCTTTATAGTTTGGAGAAGGTGTTTTGATTCAGGATCCAATGAAGATCACACATTGCATTTGTTGTCACATCTTTTGTTTAAATGACATTTGACTGTTTTGAAGAATCCAGGCCCAGATGTCTTGTAGAATATCCCACCATCTATCTAATTGCTTCCTTATGGTAACGTTCAGACTAAACATTTTTGGCAGGCATAAGTAACGTGTGTCCTTTTCAGTGCATAAAGTGACACATAATGCCAAATTTGTCCTATTATTTGTAATGCTAAGATTCATCACATAGTTAAGGTGGTGTGTATTAGATTTCTCCTTTATAATTAATAAGTAGTGTGTGAGGTGGTACTTTGAGATCATGTAAAGATCACGTAAATATGTTGTGCCAGAGATTTTTTTTTTTAATTTATTTTTATTGTGGGTAAAAATCAAAATTCTCACAATACATACAAACATTTGAAAAATGATATATAAATATATATGCATATATGTGTATTCGCTTACAAAAATGTTATTTATATATATATATATACATATATTTTAAGAGGTGCTTAGATTACCCAAAATATTACACGGAACCCACTGGGATTCCCATGTTGCCCACCTCCCACACCTCCCACCGCATCCCACACAAACATCTCCCACAAGTGTGGCCCACCACCCAGTTTTAGCATTCTTTGGAAATCCTTGCCTGGATCACTCACATTGGTGGTTACAAATCGTTGGTTTTCAGCTTCTCTCATTCTTTTTATTAGCTGACAATCTTCTGTAATGAAGAACATCCTCTCCCTGTTTCTGTAACCTTTTTGGACTCAGATTCTTTTTATATTCAAAGTGTCACGATCCATTACCATCATTATTCTTTTTGGTGCTCAAATTTGGCCTTTGATAATGACTCTTAATTTTCAAAAGCCTTCTGACACAGCATGTCCCAGGCTCTCCTTGTACATTCCATGATTCTTTGAATCAGTCATTTCTTTCATGAGCCCTGGTTCCTTTGCATGTGGAAAGATGTCAGAGACCACTTTCTTTAGATAGTGGGCACTTGTCACATATCTTACTACACTTAGAAATCACACCACACTTTCCACTTCATTGCAGCCCCTGTGGTATTTGGACCGAACCTTAAGAATTCTCAGCCCTACAGAGTACAGTTGGAAATCCTCAGGATATAAAACTTTAGAAACTTTAGTCATGTTCCTTTGAGCTCTTAATATTTGAGGGATAAATGCTAGTGAGCGTGTTGATGCGTTGACTGGCATTCTCAGGAAATCAGGGCTGGCTCGCTAACTCTGTACATCACCCCAGATCTGGTCTTCCTCTCCTAGAGTCGGACAACCCATCTCCTTCCCACTCAATCTGCTGGCCTGCACAGTAGCCTGTTTTCTAGCTACACAGTCTAGTCCTCCAGTGTGCTCCCTTTGTTTTAGATTCCATGAATATCCAGGACCCTGAGGATGAGGAGGAGCACACTCAGGAAGAGGACAGCAGTGGCAGTAACGAATATGAGGATGATAGGATGAAGAGGAGGAGGAGGAGGAAGATGAGGAAGATGACCAGGTGAGGAGGGACAGCGTTTGGGTTGGTTCAGACAACTTCTTCCATGGGATCACAGAGCTGGAGAAAAGCAACAGTCTGGGTTGCTAGCATCAGCGCCTCCCTCCCTCATGTGCAAATGTGGCCATGACACCAGACTTCAGAAAATCCTTATCTCCAGCAATTCTCCATCTCCTATTTTCCCCTTAAGGAGGATGATGAAGGTGAAGAGGGAGATGAAGACGATGACGACGATGGCTCTGAGATAGATTGGATGAGGATTACCCTGATATTAACGCTTCTCCCTTGGTCTGATTTGAGCCCTTTGACCGGGAGGATGATCTCATCATTGAGTTTGACAACATGTTCTCCAGTGCTAGTAAGACACAGGGGCTCAGTTGGGTTTTATCTCTTAATTCTTATACCCTACTCTAGGGTAAGCCAAGCAGCGAACCAGAGCAGCTATCTAGCTAATACATACAGCACTTCTTTTCCTATGCTGACGTCCTGGGGCAAGGGATATCTGAATCCATCTCTCTCAGTACTGTGTACTTAGAACAAGGAATAGTAAGAGGCTGCTTTTGTTTGCTCCACCTCGGTAAACAGGTAGCCATTTCAGAGCCTGGACAACTTGACGATTTGCTTGATTTAAAACAGTGGCAATGGGGGCGGATGTGGCTCAAATAATTGGGCGTCCGTCTGCCATATGGAGGGACCTGGGTTCGATCCCCAGGACCTCCTGGTAAAATAAAAAATATCTATAAAAGGTGCATGGGCTGCCAGGCTCTGTGTGCCAGTGAGCCGCCAGGCCCCAGGAGCCATGCAGCAAGATGATGATGTAGCAGGGGAGAGACAAGATGAGATGCTCCGAAAGCTCTGAAAACCAGGAACCGAGGTGGCGCAGGTGGCAGAACACCTCTCTCCTACATCAGAGGTCTCCATGATCGAATCCTGGTGAAGACTGGAGGAGGAGGATGAGAAGAGATGGCAGGAAATAGATACAGAGAATTGCCCAGCGAATGGACACAAAACAGCAAATGGGGAAGGGGGGATTTAAAATGGATAAAGTAAATAAATAAACTTAAAAAAAATATATAAAACAGTGACAATAATAAAGTTAAACCAAGGCTGACTGCATCAGGCACCCATGTGCATGTTACAGTGACAAGGCAATCAATAATCCTTATGCCTGTAACACTGGATCTTGAGGATGTGGATGGACAGATTTGAGCTTGGCTTTGGCAAGTAGATTTGAACATGTTCACCCTGTTCAACAGGGATACATCTCTTCAGGAAGACTGAGTGAATCTCATCCTTTCTTATCCATCAACATCAAAATTCCCTTCTAGCGTCAAGTTAGAGAGTAGAGTTCCTATAATTAAGCTATCTTGACAAGGCAGGTCTTGACCACAAATCACAAGCATGATATGGCAGAAAACACTGAAATGTTCTGTTCTATTGTCTTGGCCAAGTAATCACTTACCTCCTTGAGCCTCAGTTTGTCGCCTGTAAAAGAAATGTTTGAAAAGAAAAAGAAAATGAGTTAGGTTAGATAATTATCCATATGTGTTCTTTTCTGTGATTCTCTTTGCAATTTTGTGATTTATATCAGTCTTCCTTAAAACTGAGCCTCTATCCATTTAGAACATTGAACAAATATTTGAGGAGTGCCTACTGTGTCCTAGGTACTAGGGATAGAGCATAAACAAGAGAACAGTGCCTCTTCCCTCATAGGAGCTTATGGTCTATTAGGAGTTAGAAGTCAGCAAGCATTACATTGCAGTGTGGTAGAAAGCACAGAGTAGAGGGTTATCTAACCCAGTCTATAGAAGTCAGGCTTCACAGAGGAAGTGACATGTAGGCCAAGAACAAAAAAGCAGGTGAAGAAGAGGGAGAGGAGTCTTCAAGGTGGAGGGAGCAGCACGTTTCTGAGGGCCTTAGAAGCATCCCTGTGACTAAAGTGTGGAGACTGGATTGGGAGAAGGTACTATTAAGGAGGCTGTTGCAGTATCTAGATGAGAGATGGTGGCATAAGCTATGGTAGTGCCAGTGATCATAGATTAAGTGTGGGAATGAGGGAGAAAGGACAAAGCTCAGGTTTCTGTGTGAGGAAGTAAGGCCCAGGAGACATGGTTCTGCTTGAGCAACCATGCAAGACATTTCTTCTTGGCACTGACCTCTTTGCATTTTGTCCTTTCAGCAGGAAATATCCTGACCTACCCACCCACTGATGGTACGCCATGCAGACTATAGTTCCCTGACGCTGGGCAGTGGCTCCTCTACCACTTGTCTCAACCAGGGCATCGGGCAGAGTCAGAGAACCCTAAGGCAGCTGACGGCCAATACTGGCTACACCATTCATGTCCACTACCCTGGGATCACCAGGCCAACCCTCCTCTTATACTCCAGAGGTGAGCTATAAAGAAGACCTGTCAAGGTCACTGGAGCTATTGTAAGAATCCTCACTGGGCTTCAGCACTGTCCTGACCTTGGAGAAAATGGTCTATCACTTGATCCTCTTGACACACACACATACACACATACACACACTCACAAATAAGATCTTTGTCCACTTCTGTGTGGGTTATATATGCAGCCTTTTGGGGAATACAAAAATGTATGACATGTTCTTTTGCTTACAGGTCCTGTTCATACATTCAACAATTAATAAGCATCTTACATGCCAAGCATTCAAACACAGGGCAAGATCACTGCCCTGAGGTGCTTACAGTTGAGTGGACAAAAAAGGGATATAGGTGTTGCAATTGCAACTGTATATACTACAATGAGAGTTTACAGGGGATGCATTTTACCCTAACAGAATGCCTGACATGTAGAAGCTTATCAGTGACATCACTCTCTGCCAGGTGCTATGGAATAATATACAATTTCTGCCCAAACAAAGTTCTTGAACTGGTGGGGTTAGTCAGAAAAATAACTAGGACTTATATGTAGTATGATAAGGTCCATAGCAGTGTTACGCACTTAATAGGGAATACAGAAAGAGGCTCTCACAATAACAAGTTGCAGGAGCCTTATGGACCTACAGTGACCCTTGTACCCCACCATCACCCTACAGGTTGCTTGGTCCCTCGGCTGCTGCTGACATCCTTCAGCTGAGCAGCAGCCTCCCCCTACAAAGCCGGGGCCGGGCCCGCCTCCTGGTGGGCAATGATGACGTCCACATCATTGCCCGTTCTGATGATGAACTACTGGATGACTTTTTCCATGACCAGGGCACAGCTACCAGCCAAGCAGGCAAGTTGTGTGGTGAAAGGGAGGGCAGGGTTTGTCAGATTCTCTTTTCCCGGCTGAAGGAAAGCAGAAGAGTATCTGCCCTGGAGAGAAACTCCGTTTTCCTGGAGCCCGAACCACTCGATGGCATAGCCAAGGGTAACAAAAGCATTTAATGTCTCTAGGTCCCTGTTTTATGCCAACCCAACACTGGGATCTATGCCGCAAATTTTGGATCTACTGATTCTTGAGTAGGCCAAGAACCTCCATCTCCTTTGTTTCTCTACAGGAACCCTGTCCAGCATCCCCATAGCCCTAACCTGCTGGACAGAGGAATGCAAAGTTCTTGATTCTGAGAGCATGCACGACTGTGTTCAGGTGTGTGGCAGTTTGGCCGTCAGGGCAGTGAGCCTTCCAGGTCTGAACAATTGCATGGAAAGTTATTTCCCTGATTCTCTCTGGCCACAAGGTGTACCTCTTGTCTTCCTCCCTCATCCCACCAGAGCAGCCTCTGATCTTTGCCTCTTTGATATAGTGGTTAAAGTGCCCATTGTCAATCACCTGGAATTCCTGAGGGATGAGGAGCTGGAAGAAAAGCGGGAGAAATGCAGGAAACAACTGGCTGAGGAAGAAACAAAGATGACTGACAAAGGCAAAGAAGATAAGGAGAACAGGGATCAGAGTGCACAGGTGATTCCCAGGGGTTGGGAGGATTCAACTTTGGTTCTGTCTGCTTTAACTTTCATATGGCTTTGGCATACATATGGCAGCAAGTCATGGAAGAATCCTCGGATATTCACATTGAACCTGGGAAAGCATTCAAACCCGTGTCTCTGGGATAAGCTAGAGCCAGAACCAGACTAACAGTCACACTGTGTAGTCTCTACATTCATGACTGCAACTTTTTCTGCTTTAAAAATTTTTTTTTTAATTTTTAATGAAGGTTTAGATTACCCAAATGTTACATAAAAAATGTAAGGGATTCCCATATACCCCACCTCCTCTCCCTCCCACACTTTCCCACATCAACAATATTCCTCATTAGGGTGGTACCTTTGTTACAATTGATGAACACATATTGAAGCATTGCTACTAACTATGGACTACAGTTTACATTATAGTTTACACTCTGACCTGTACAATTATGTAGGTTATGACAAAATATACAATGTATATCACTGCAACGTCATGCAGGACAAACCCAATGTCCTGAAAATGTCCCCATATTACACCTATTCTTCCTTCCCCCATCCCTCAGAATCTCTGGTGGCCACTGCCTTTACATCAATGTTAAGAGTTCTTCCATTGCTAGAATTATATAAGTCTATAGTAGAATAATAATAAATCTACTTTAGTCCATTGTTCATTCCCCAATCTTGAGGATTTTGGAATGGTGATGCCCACTCTGCTAACTGAGAGGAGCCGTGGGTCCCATGAGGCAGATGGATGGAACTATCTTGCTTGCAGTTGCATACACTCTCTGTTCCTTGGGATGGGTGTTGTCCATCATTATCTCCTTGTTAGTTGTCGGGTGAGTCCAATGAACTGGAGAGTAGGTGTTGCAACTCTGCTGAAATTCAGGGCTCAACTGGCACATGGATGGACCAAAGATTAAAGTTTCTGGACATATATTTATCAAGTATAGTGCTAATTATAGGTTCAAGTATAAGGGGCAGAAGAGCCATGTGTAGAGAACCTATAAATTGGTCTAACTGTTACACTGGACAGTATAAATTCCAAAGTAAGGCCCACTGATAGGGTGCCGAATTCCTGAGGTGTCTGCCTTGTTTGTAGTTTCTGGATGTCTCTAGAGCCCTCAGGAATCCCACTATTTGAGGAACTGTTTGCTGTGGCAGCATGACTGCAACTTGACAAGGTCATTTGACCTGGTGAAGGGACTTGGAATTTAACAATAAGCCTGTGTTCTTGGTTGTTCAATTCCATTTCTCTCCATGAACTGCTTGTGTGGGGAAACTTACCAAGATTACCCTATTCCATCATTTGAATAAGTCAGCCCTGGGCATCAGATCAGAAAAAATATTCCTGCCCTGACCTCCATTAGTGCCACATGTCATTCTCTAGGGTGCAACATGATCTTGGTTTGGAAAGAAGGCTACTTACTTAACTTTCTCTGAAACTTCTGGGACCTCAAGCAGTGTAGCTTTAAAAAACTTTAAACAGTAACATTGTTTGAAGCACATGAAAAAGGATGGAGAATAAGGAACCCTAGTACATGTTTTTTTTTAAAAAGCTAAAGAGGACCCCCCCCAAAAAAAAAAAGCCCAAGGAAGGGAAATATACACAAATAGATAGGATTTTAAGAAATTGTTGCTAACCTTATGGTTGTGTTAGGTCTTATCTATTTCCTGGTTTCCTGATCTTTTTCATTTTCTGGGTAGATTCCTATCTGACACATGCTCAACCATATTTTTCCTAATTTTCCCTACTTCTGAGATTTCCTTCTGAGATTCTTTACCCTCTGTAACTGATACCAGAAAACTCAGCTTGCTCTGGATATTTTTGCTTTGATGCTGTCATTGTATCCAATCCATCTCTGCACGCACTATCCAGGTTTGACATGGCTGAGAATGTGGTAATTGTGGCATCTCAGAAGCGATCCCTGGGCGGCCGGGAGCTCCAGCTGCCTTCTATGCCCATGTTGACATCCAAGACATCTACCGGAAGTTCTTCTGGAGGGTACTGCAGGTCATCATCCAGCTCTGAGATGACACACACTGAGCTAACAAGAAAGCCAAGCAGACAGGCAGGCTAGGTATGGAACTAGAATATCCAGTTGCGGGGCAGGGCAGATGATAGAGAACCCAGAGGCCCTGGAGGGCAGGGATTGCTGCCATGTCTCCTTCCTGTTTAATCTTTCCAAAAGGAAAATGATGATTCCTTCTTAAAATATTGATGGCTTCATTTTATATCTCACTCAAGCTGTCTCTATAGGAGATTCATTAGGGCAAGTGATAATTAAGGGGGAGCTGAAATCTGGCAGGAGAATTGGGGGTGGACCCTCTCCTCAACAAGACTTAACTCCTTTCTGGGTATACCTCCTTTCTGCTTCCTTGACACTCCTGACTAAAAACACTGCAGCCATGTTGTCTCAGCCATGGCCTGCCAAAAAAATTTCCCCTATCTCTTTCTTCCTGTCCCACAGAACCTTTTCCTGATAAATACACTTCAAAAGATAGGAATAGAAGGAAACTTCCTCAACATGATAAAGGGTATATATGAAATGTCCACAGCTGACATCATATTCAGTGGTGAAATCTTTAAAACTTTCCCACTAAGATCTGGAACAAGACAAGGATGCCCAGTGTCACCACTCTTATTTAATATTGTTAGAAGTATTTGCTTGAGCACTTAGGCAAGAAAAAGATATAAAATGCATCAGAGTTGGAAAGGAAGAAGTAAAAATTTCACTGTTTGCAGATGACATGATCCTATACATAGAAAGCCCTGAGGAATCTACAACAAAGCTTCTAGAGCTTATAAATGAGTTCAGTAAAGTGGCAGGTTATAAGATCAATGTGCAAAAACCAATAGCACTTCTGTACACCAGTAATGAGCAATCTGAGGAGGAAGTAAAAAAAAAAATCCCATTCACACTAGCAACTAAAAGAATCAAATATCTGGGAATAAATTTAACTAAAGATGTGAACTACTTGTACGCAGAAAATTACACAACACTGTTAAAGGAAATCAAAGAAGACCTAATAAATGGAAGAATATTCCCTGTTCATGGATAGGAAGACTAAACATCATTAAGATGTCTATCTTACCCAAACTGATTTACAGATTGTATTAGTCAGCCAAAGGGGTGATGATGCAAAATACCAGAAATCTGTTGGTCTTTATAAAGGGTATTTATTGGGGAAGCGGCTGTGGCTCAATCAGTAGGGCTCCCGTTTACCATATGGGAGGCCCCGGGTTCGGTTCCCGGGGCCTCCTGGTGAAGGCAAGCCTGCCCGCACGGCGTGGTTAGCTGACCCAGCGAGCACAAGCAGCAAGGGGGGGATAAATGAATAAATAAATAAAATCTTTAAAAAAAAAAAAAAAAAAAATAAAGGGTATTTATTTGGGGTAGAAGCTTACAGTTACTAGGCCATAAAGCATAAGTTTCTTCCCTCACCAAAGTCTGTTGGTACGTGTTGGAGCAAGGCAGCTGCCAACATTTGCCATGGTTCAGGCTTCTTGGGTTCCTCTCTTCCCGGGGCTGTATTTCTCTCCGGGCTTAGCTCCTCTGTTTCTTCCACAAGGTCAGCTGTAGACTATGAGACTCTCTAGCCTCTGCCTCGCTGCGCAAGGCCAGCTGTGAACTCTCAGGCGAATGGCTCATCGCTATCCCGGTGCCTTCTCTCCTTCCTCACGAGAATTCCAACATCAAAACTGCTTCAACCCTGTTCTTTGCCATGCCTTTTATATTTTATTCCCCACCCACCAAGGGGTGGGGCTCAATGCCCTACTGATGTGGCCCAGTTAATGACCTAATCATAACTTAATCATGCCCAGATTTGCAGACCAGTTTACAAGCATAATCCAATATCTATTTTTGAAATTCATAATTACATCAAACTGCCAAACTGCTACACAGATTTAACACAATCCCAATAAAAATTATGACAGCATTTTTTACTGATTTGGAAAAGATAACTATGAAATTTATTTGGAAGGGCAAGGACCCTGAATAGTCAAAGACATATTGAAAAAGGAAAATGAAATTGGAGGAATCACACTACTCAACTTTAAACATACTACAAAGCTACAGTGTTCAAACCTGCATGATATTGGCACAAGGATAGACATACCAATGGAATCGAATTGAGACTTCTGATATAGATCCTCGCATATACAGTCAACTGATATTCAACAAGGCCACCAAGCCCATTCAACTGGGAGAGAATGGTCTCTTCAACAAATGGTGTTGGAGAACTGGATATCCATATCCAAAAGAATGAGAGAAACACCATCTCACACCTTATACAAAAGTTAACTCAAGATGGATCAAAGATCTAAATATAAGAGCCAAGACCATGATCTTAGAATATAATGTAGGGAAGCATCTATAGAATCTTATATTAGGAAATGGTTTCATGAACTTTAAACCCAAAGCATAAGCATTGAAAGAAAAAGTAGATAAATGTGACCTCAAAATTAAAAACTTCTGCACCTCAAAGGAGTTTATAAAGAAAGTGAAAAGGCAGCCTACTAAATAGGAGAAAATACTTGGTAACCATATATATGATAGGGGTCTAATATCCAGCATATATAAAGAAATCCTACACCTTGAAAATAAAAAGACAGACAACACATTTAAAAAAATGGGTAAGCGATTTGAATAGACACTTCTCCAAAGAAGAAATACAAATGGCTAAAATGCACATGAAAAGATGCTCAACATCACTAGTTATTAGGGAAATGCAAATCAAAACTACAATGAGATATCATTTTACACCCATTAAACTGGTGGCTATTAAAAAAACAGAGAACTACAAGGTGTTGGAGAGGATATGGAGGAAAGGGAACACTTATCCGCTGCTGGTGGGAATGAAAAATGATGCATCCTGAGGCAATTCCTCAGGAAGCTAAATATAGAACTGCCATATGATCCAGCAATCCTACTGCTGGGTATATACTCAGAAGAATTGAAAGCAGGGACAGGAACAGATATATGCACACCAATGTTCATAGCAGCATTATTCACTATTGCCAAAAGTAGGAAACAACCCAAATGTCCATCAGCAGATGAATGGATAAACAAATTGTGGTATATACATACAATGGAATATTACTCAGCTGTAAGAAGGAATGCAGTATTAACACACAGGATAACATGGATGAATCTTGAAGACCTTATATTGAGTGAAGAAACCAGGCCGTGAAGGGCAAATATTACATGACTTCACTAATATGAATTAATCAAATTGAGCAGACTCTTATACCTAGAGTCTAGAAGAAAGGTTTACAGGAGACAGAAAGGGAGAAGAAGGTTGTGAGCTTATGCCCATATGGGCAAAATCTGTGATAAAGTGGAAGTGGATAGTTGTGTAGTGGATAGGCATGACAGTGGTACAGTGATACTATTGGTTTGGGTGGTGCTGGTTTGTGAGGGGGGTAGGGTGGGTAGGGTGGGGTAGACTGTCCATGGAACTGGGGGGAGAGCTGGGGGAGGGACCAGGTGAACACTGGGGATTTGCAGGTATGTGGTTGAAACTACAACTTTGGGAATGTTCTTTTGACAATATGGCAGGGGAGGGTTACTGGTTTAGGGTGTTGGATGTGGGGGTCTTTTGTGACAGGGCACATATGGGACAGGCTTCTAGGGAGTGTATGGCTGTTCATCTTTTCACAGTGTGTTGTAACTGGGTGGAGACACACAGAATGAGCAGGAAGGTGTTGGACTCCCCTTCTGGGGAGTCCTTCTATGTTCTCAAATAGAGAGGCGGGAGTCTCTTGAGAGCATAGGCAGTGCCCAATAGGGGAGGACAGGCCAGTAAGTCAAGTCCTCAATGTTGTTGCAAGTAACTATGAATTTTGTTCTTCAATGAGTGAAGCTTGGTGGTTGCCATGTGTCCCAAGGGGAGGGGGACAGAGGAATAGAATAGATGGAACATGGGGCATTTTGGGGGCAATGAAAGTGTTCTACATGATCTTGCAATGATGGATACAGGCCATGTTAAATTTCATTAAAATTTATAAAAGTGTATGGTCCAAAATGTAAACCATAATGTAAATCATTGACCATGGTTAGTAGCAATGTTTCAATATTTATACATCTGTTGTAACAAATGTACCATCCACTTGTAAAATGTTACTACTAAGGAAAAGGGGGAAAGGGAGAGGATGTTGGGTATTTGAGAACTCCCTATATTCTATACATTACTTTTCTGTAACATAAAACTTCTTTGAAGACAAAGTGAAAAAAATATAGGACACTGGGGAATAAACAGAAAAAAATGTCACTGTACATATAACAGCTCTTATAGTGATGAAAGACATAATGTCAAATTCTATTTTAATTTTATATTATTAATTTTTATTATTCCTTTTTTAAGTTTTTTGTATTTGTTATTTTTAAAACTATCATGATTATTTCATTTTCTTATTAATTGTATTTGGTTATTTTCTTAGCTTCATTTTTTAAGAAGTTTTGGATCACAGAAGGGTTACAACTCTGGCAGAGGAGGACCATTGGTGCGGGGTGTCAGTGATGGGGGATGCATGGGAGGATGTTCACCTGGGGCATACCTATAAGGCATATAAATGTGTTCAAGTGTTCATTGGGCATTGTCACAGTGGGTGGAGATCCACACAATAACCAAAAAAATATCAAATTCCCATCCTGGGGAGCTCTGCCACATTCTCTAATGGGACAGCAAGAATCCCCTGAGTACAATGGCAGAGACTAGTGAAGGAGGAAGGACTATTGACAGGCCCTTGATATTGATGAATGGATTTCTGAACCTTTACTTTTGAAATTGAAACTTAGCCTAGTATTATAGGGTACCTAAGAGTTACCTCTTCAGAACCTCCTTGTTGCTCAAACATGGCCTTTCTCTAATCCAAACTCAGCATATAAATGCATGACCTTCCCCCAGTGTGGGAAATGACTCCCAAGAATGAGCCTCCCTGGCACTGAGGGATTACTACCAAGCACCAATTAGCAATGCAACTGGAAAAAGACCTTGACCAAAATGACAAATGAGCTTATATGGCTAAGAGACTTCAAAGTAAGTTGGGAGGTCATTCCAGAGGTTACGCTTATGCATATCTCAGCAGGATCTCATTGACTGCCAAAGTAAATATTGCCTCAAATAGTGGGGATATCCAGACACTTTAGGCAGGGCTGATAGCTCAGGAGTTTGGTGCCCTCCCGGTGGGCCCTACTTGGGAACTTATGCTCCCCAGTGTGACAGAGTTGGATTCAGGTGTGGTTTCCTTACACATGGCTCTTCTACCCCTTCTATTTGAACCTATAGTTAGTGTTAGAGTTGATAGATGTATGTCCAAGAGACTAAAATCTTTGGGCTTTCCATGTGCCAGCTGGGCCCTGAATCTCAACAGAGTTGCAATACCTACTCTCCAGTTCACTGGACTTGCTCCAGACAACTAACAAGGAGTTGATGATGGACAACCACCATACCAAGGAACAGAGAGAGTCTACAACTGCAAGCAAGATAGTCCCATCCATCCGACCCATGGGCTCTAAGCCCCCTCTCAATCAGAAGTGGAGTGGGCATCACCATCCCAGAATCCTCAGGATTGGGGAATGAACTGGACTAGACTTACTGGTATTCTACTATAGACTTATTGTGATTCCAGCAATGGAAGAACTTTTATCATTAATGTGGAGGCAGTGGCCACTGGAGGTTCTGAGGGGAGGTAGAGGGAAAAACAGCTGTAATATGGGGGCATTTTTGGGACTTGGGAATTGTCCTGAATGACATTGCAATGACAGATACAAGCCATTATATATCTTGTCCTAAAATTATGTTGGAGAGAATGTAAACTACAATGTAAAGTATAATCCATACTTAGTGGCAATGCTCCAAAATGTATCCACCAATTGTAACAAATGTACCACACAAAGATGATGTTAATGGGGAAAAGTGTGGGAGGGGAAGGGGGTATATAGGAATCCCCTATATTTTTTATGTAACACTTATGTAATCTAAAGCTTACTTAAAAATTAAAAAAAGATTTTAAAAAGGGATGCTATTAATAATTATGCTGAGCAACAGGTGTAAACCAGATAAAGTGGAATATGACTTTTCTTATGATGTCTGTCTGTCCTGACTGGGAAATCCTAATTATTACCCATATTATTGAGCAATTAACCATGTGCTGACAACACTGACAATAAGAAATCTCTGCTCTCACAAAACTCACCGAGGTGAAGGAGGCTGGTGGATCCACACAGTTCCAGGAGAAGGTGTTAAGAGGAACGTACATGGGGTTATGCGCACACAAAGAGACTTAATAGGCAGGATAGCAGGATTAATCATTTTCTTAAATATAAGCAATAACCCATTAGAAAACATAGTAGGAAATGGATTCCCTTCACAGAAGCAACATAATATACTAAGAATAACCTTAAGAAGCAATGTTTGGGATCTGTGTAAAAAAGAACAGTATAAAACTTGTGAGAGGCATAAAGAGAGACAAATAAGGAGACAATGTGTTCATTTACATAAAAATACAGTTACAGCTGGCCTCAATACTTTTGAGATCAAACTGACAAACATGCTAAGCAAGGTCGGAACTGAAATGGGCAGGCCTAACAGAGAACCTCTTAGCCTTGAAGATTTGTTGTGCTGTAGTCGATTCTAAACAGAAAATGAAGCACCAAAAATGAGTTGGGGAAAGAATGGCTTCATCAGTATTAAAGTTAGGAAACTTGTCTAAGTATTGGGAGGGGAAAATATATAAAGTTAGCTCTGCACTTCACACTAAATAAATCCCGAACTGGAAGATTCAAACATGAAAAACGTGAATTTATTTTTAAAGCACAAAATGAAACTATAGGCAAATAAATAACTGATCAAAGAATATAGAAAATCTCTCTAAGGCTAAAAATTATGAAAGACATCATAATGAAAAAGATTGCTATATTTGACTACTAAACATTAAGGACACCATAAACAGAATTAGAAGGCAATAAGGGTCTAGAAAAAATGCAACCATAACAGGTAATGGGTTAATCTTTTATATATACAGTACTACTTACTAAGAGACAAACTCACCAGCAGTAAAACATGCAAGAACATGAAAAGACAATTAACAAAAGAAGAAATACAAATGAGCAATAACTGTATAAAAATGACCAACCCTTGTAATAGACAAGGAATCATTAAGGGGAGCGGATGAGTGCCTTCTTCCCACATGGGAGGTCCTGGGTTCAATCCCTGGCCCCAGAACCTAAAAAAAAAAAAAAAAAAAAAAATCAATTAAAATCTCAATGTAAGGGAGACAACCAGCAAGATGGCAGCAGAGTAAGGAGCTCCTAGAGTTCTACAGGGCAGTTAGTAATCACCCAAAACTACCTAAAGCACCTGTTTAGGGGCTCCAGGAGACCAGAAGAGCATCCTGTAACATCCCTGAAAGAATGGAAGGAGAAGATTGCCCATCTGCAGAGAAGATTCGTGAGTAGAGCACTCCATGAACAGAGGCCAATGCCCATCCTCCACTGGCGGCACAAGCTGCCTCGGGAGTCATTCCACTGCTGGAATTGGGTGCTCCACTTCCCAAAAATGGGGGAGGAAGAGACGGATGGGCACCAACTTCAGCCACTGATTAGTAAACTCAGCTGGCTAAAGTATAACCCGAAGAACAGCTGAAGTTTGAACCTGTCCAAGTCAGAAAGAGTCCTGTAGCTGTCATTTCAACTCCGCCCCTGGCATGAGGGGAAGCACTGTGGACTGAAAATCACAATGCTGATGAGGACCAGCTTCTTTGTATCCAGATCGGATTGCAGCTCTGGCCTAAGCCCCAGCCCCACCTCCGGCAGGGAGGAAGCTGGGAGGACCTTCACCAGCCTCTCCGGGAAAATACAGGCCACGCCACAGAGCTGCTGGTCATTTTACACTGGTGGCGCAAGCCACCTCGGGAGCTGTCTGTAACTCGAGTTGGAAGCTCCATTTCCCAAAAACAGGGAAGGGAGAGACGGTTGGCTACCGACTTCAGCTACTGATTAGTAAATTCAGCTGGCTGAAGTATAACCCTAAGAACAGCTAAAGTTTGAACCTGTCTGGGTCGGAAAGAGGCTGGTAGCCGCCATTTTCACTCTGCCCCCGGCATGAGGGGAAGCCGGGCTAATTGAAAATCACAGTGATAGTTAGGGACCAGCTTCTTTCACCCAGATTGGCCTGCAGCCCTAGCCTAGACTTCAGCCCCACCTCTAGCAGGGAGGAGGCTGGCAGGCCCTGCATCAGCCTCTACGGGTAACTTCAGGTACATTCAGCTGGCACAGACTGGATAGTCTGAAGTCAACTGGTGTAACTGCAGTGATTCTGGACCTGCATGGCATAGATTGCTGCCCACACATGCAGCTCCATTCCCACCCCAGGCAGGGGAGGAAAGGGCGTGAAGCTTCATCAGTCTCTCCTGGTAACTAGAGTTTTAGGCCTGCACAACTTGGATTATTAAACACGGCTGTGGTATTGTCCCTACCCCTGGCAAAGGAGAAAGTTGGGAGCAGCTTTATCTGTCCCTTGGGCAATGCAGGCAGCTTGAGCCTTCACAGCACCAACTACATCCTTGGCTCCTACTACACAATCAGCAAGGGAGGAAGGGCAAGAAAGCCCTAAACTAAAGAGAGAAACTGCACCCAGAATAAATACATCTAGTAAGCCAGATGCCAAGACGCCAACAAAAAAATACAATCCACACCAAGAAACAGGATGATATGGTGCAGTTAAAGGAACATGATAAGTATCCAGATGACATAAAGGAGTTGAGACAACTAATCATAGATGTTCCAACAAATCTCCTTAATAAATTCAATGAGATGGCTAAAGAGATTAAGGATATTAAGCAGACATTGGATGAGCACAAAGAAGAATTTGAACGCATACATAGAAAAATAGCAGATCTTATGGGAATGAAAAATGCAATAAATGAAATTAAGAATACACTGGAATTATATAAAAGCAGATCTGAGGAGGCAGAAGAAAGGTTTGGAAAGATTGAAGAAATGGCCTCCAAAAGCGAACATACAAAAGAACTGAAGAAGAAAAGAATGGGAAAAATTGAACAAGGTCTCAGGGAACTAAACAACAGCAAGAGACATGCAGACATACATGTCATGGGTATCCCAGAAGGAGAAGAGAAGGGGAAAGGGGCAGACAGAATATTTGAAGAAACAATGGTAGAAAATTTCCCAACCCTATTGAAGGACATGGATATCCATGTCCAAGAAGCACAACTTACTCCCATCTGAATAAATCCAAATAGACCAACTCCAAGACACACACTAATCACAATGTCAAATGCAAAAGACAAAGAGAATTCTGAAAGCAGCAAGAGAAAAGCAATGCATAATATATAAGGGATATCCAATAAGATTAAGTGCTGATTTCTCATCAAAAACCATGGTGGAAAGAAGACAGTAGTATGATATATTTAAGATACTGCAAGAGAAAAATTGCCAGCCAAGAATCTTATATCCAGCAAGATTGTCTTTCAAAAATGAGGGTGAATTTAGAATATTCACAGATAAACAGAAACAGAGAGTTTGTAACCAAGAGACCGGCTTTGCAGGAAATACTAAAGGGTGTGCTACAGTCTGAAAAAAGACAGGAGAGAGAGGCGTGGAAGAGAGTCTAGAAATGAAGATTATGTCAGTAAATGTAACCAAAAGTCTCAAAAAAGTGGTGAAAATAAAATATGACAGATAAAACCCAAAGGTCAAAATGGATGAAATAAGAACGCCTTTACAGTAATAACATTGAATATTAATGGATTAAACTCCCCAACCAAAAGACACAGATTGGATCCACATATTGGATAAGAAAATATGAGCCACCTATATGCTGTCTGCAAGAGACTCATCTTAGACCCAAGGATACCAATAGATTGAAAGTGAAAGGCTGGAAAAAGATATTACACGCATCCAGTAACAACAACAACAACAACAAAAAAGAGCTGGAGGACCTATACTTATATTAGATGAAATAGACTTTAAAAGACAATCTGAGGAGGAAGTCAGGAAATAAAATTCCATTTACAATAGTGACTAAAAGAATCAAATATTTAGGAATAAACTTAACCAACGATGTAAAGCACTTATATTCAGAAAACTATATCTCATGGTTAAAAGAAATTTAAAAAAGACCTAAATAATTGGAAGAACATTCCATGCTGATAGATTGGAAGGATAAATATCATTAAGATGTCAATTCTACCCATATTGATATGCAGATTAAATGCAATCCTGATAAAAAATTCCACCAGCATTTTAAAAATAAATGGAAAACACGATTATCAAATTTTTTTGGAATGATAAGTGGTCCCCAAAAGCCAGGAACATCTTAAAAAGGAAAAATGAAGTTGGAGAGCTCTCACTTCCAGACTTTAAATCATATTACCTCTCTACAGTTGTTAAAAACAGCATGGTACTGGCATAAAGACAGACACATAGACCAATGGAACCGAATTGATGCTTAAGAAACAGACCCTCACATCTATGGTCAAGTGATATTTGACAAGCCTGTCAAATCCACCCAGCTTGGACAGAACTGTCCACTCAACAAATGGTGCTCAGAGAACTTGATATCCATAGCAAAAAGAAGGAAAGAGGATGCATATCTCACACCTTACAAAAATTAACTCAAAATGAATAAAAAACAATATAAAGGCAAGAACCATAAAGCTTCTAGAAGAAAATGTAGAAAATATCTTCAAGACCTGGTGGTAGGTGGTGGATTCTTAAAGGAGATAATAGGAGGTCTGAGATGGACTACTGATGTTTAATGTATGTAAAAGTTTTAATTAATTTTATTGTATAAGTGTGGAAATGTATAGAATTAATGGTAAAACATTATAGTGAGTAACAGCTGGTTTATAAATCAGAATGTGGCTGAAAAGGGTAGTCTAGAGATGTAAATGCCAATTGAAAGAAAGCTAGAGAATAATCTAGGGACTGAATAACACAGTAAATCCAGAGGTGGATAAGAATTGTGGTTGAGACTTCTGGGAAGATGGCAGACTAGTAAGACACGGGAATCTCTTCTCCAGAAAAATAGCTAGAGGACAAGCTGAAACAGCCCCGAAAAAGATCTTCTAGGGATTAGGACAGCAGGTGAAGGCTGCACACCACCCAGAGGAGAGAGGGACAGAAGAGGGAAATCACGACAACAGAAACGTGAGTTGCAAGTAGCAGCTTCTGCTGCTGCCAACACCCTCCCCCACACTCTTCAGAATTCTCAGGCCTCTGGGCCTGGGACCACAGACAAAGGGGGCTTCAGGGATCTGCCACTCCCGGAAAGGGGAGAGAGAGGGACACAGCCTTAGGCTGACTTAGGTTCTGACCTGAAATTTGGGCTGCGGAACCCCATGGACCCTTCCACACAGCGGTTTGCCCTGGGAGCCTACAAAGGACTGGAGAAATCCAACCCTCGCAACCTCCCTCTCTTCTAGCCTGGACTAATTGTTGAGGACACCACGGAAGGGAGAGGGGAGAGAGAGCCTGGGGCTGACCCTGCTTTGGACTCCCAGGTTTGGTCTGCCCTGTCCCGAGAGCCCTTCCAGGCTGGGTGGGGCTGCGCCATTGTTTGCCTTGGAGCCTGCAAGGGGCTAAAGATATACAAACCTCCCAATCTCCTCCTCTACTAACAGGGACTGATTGTTGAGGATTCAGAAGGGAGTGGAAATATTTCCTAGCTGGGAAAAGGGGGGCGCTACGAGAGAAGTCTGGAGAACTTCTCAGTCTTCTCAGAAAGTTTGAATCACGGGGCTCTTAGCCTCCAGACAGGAAGCTCTATCACATTGATCTGGCCTGTGTCACAACAAATACGCTCCGACCAGGCATTGAATTGAGAGCTGCCAATGAGTGCCATCTCCTGGCAGACCAAGGAAGTGCACATAAGAAAATTAATAAGTAAGAGAGGCTTTTCCTGGCCTCTATAGCCTCCCTGCCCAAGGCCCTAGGAAACGACTCTACAACCAATTACTGGATCCAGTGCCCAGTTTTGAGCAACCAGCAGAACAATGCTAACAATCAAGGTTGAGCCAAAAATCAAAGAGCTGTGGTAACTCACAGCCTCCTGCCACTAAAACCCCATAAAAGAGAAAGAGATTGAGCATCTAAGTAAAATACAAATTAACCAGATGCCTAAGCACCAGCAAAAAATTACGAGCCATACTAAGAAAATAGAAGACATGGCCCAAGAAAAGGAATACAGCAAAGTCCCAGAAGAGATGCAGAATTTGAGAGAACTAATCAGTGAGATGAGCACAAATGTCCAAAATCAAATTAATGAGATGAAAGAGAATATAGTTAAAGAGATCAATGACATCAAGAAGTTATTGAGCGAACGCAAAGAAGAATTTGAAACACTGAACAAAAAAGTAACGGAGTTCATGGGAATGAAAGACACAATAGGTGAAGTCAAAAATACATTTGAAGCATACAACAGCAGACTCGAAATGATAGAAGAAAGAATAAGTGATACTGAAGACAGAGCAGCTAAAATTGAAGAGAGAAAAGAACAGAGAGAGAAAAGAATGGAAAAAACTGAGCAGGGGCTCAGAGAGTTGAATGACAACACAAAATGCAAGAGCATACGTGTCATGGGAGTTCCAGAAGGAGAAGAGAAAGGAAAGGGGGCAGAAAGAGTATTTGAGGAAATAATAGCTGAAAATTTCCCAACTCTCATGAAAGAAATGAACTTACATGTCCAAGAAGCACACCGTACCCCAATAAGAATAAATCCAAAAAGACCTACGCCAAGACACATATTATTCAGAATGTCAAATGTAAAAGATAAAGAGAAAATTCTCAGAGCAGCAAGAGAGAAGCAAACGATCACGTACAAAGGACGTCCAGTAAGACTTAGTGCAGATTTCTCTTCAGAAACCATGGAGGCGAGAAGACAGTGGTATGATACAATTAGGAAACTGAAATAGAAAAACTGCCAGCCGAGAATTCTTTATCCAGCAAAACTGTACTTCAAATATGAAGGTGAATATAAAGTATTCACAAACAAACAGAAACTATGAGAGTTTGCAAAAAAGAATCCGCCTTTGCAGGAAATATTAAAGGAAGCCTTAGAACCTGAAAGAAAAAGACAGGAGAGAGAGGTTTGGAGGAGAGTATAGAAGAAAGAAAAGCAGAAAGGATAACCAAAAGAGTAAAAAGAGAAACAAAAATAAGATGACATATGAAAACCAAAGAATAAAATGGAGGAAATAAATAGTGCATTTTCAGTAATATCATTGAATGTGAATGGATTAAATTCCCCAATCAAAAGATACAGGCTGACAGAATGGATAAAAAAACATGAGCCATCTATATGCTGCTTACAAGAAACTCACCTCAGACCCAAGGATACAAGCCGGCTGAAAGTAAAAGGTTGGAAAAAGATATTCCACACAAATAGTAAACAGAAAAGAGCAGGGGTAGCTATACTAATATCAGACAAAACACACTTCAAATGCAAAAAAGTGATAAGAGATGCAGAAGGCCATTATATATTAATAAAAGGGACGATCCTCCAGGAAGATATAACAGTCATAAATATCTACGCACCTAACCAGGGTGCCCCAAAATATATGAGACAAACTCTGACAAAACTGAAGGGAGAAATAGACATTTCTACAATAATCGTTGGAGACTTCAACACCCCTCTCACATCATTAGATAGAACAACTAGACAGAAGATCAACAAGGAAACAGAGAACTTGAACAATATGATAAACAAGTTAGACCTAACAGACATATACAGAACACTGCATCCAAACTCAGCGGGTTATACATTCTTCTCAAGTGCCCATGGATCTTTCTCCAGGATAGACCACATGTTAGGTCACAATACAGCTCTCAATAAATATAAAAAGATTGAAATTATACAAAGCACCTTCTTAGATCATAATGGAATGAAACTAGAAATCAGTAACAGACAGGAAAAAAGGAAATTTGCAAATGTGTGGAGACTGAACAACACACTCCTAAATATTCAGTGGGTCATAGAAGAAATTGCAAGTGAAATCAGTAAATATATTGAGACAAATGAAAATGAGAACACAACATATCAAAACTTATGGGATACAGCAAAGGCAGTCTTGAGAGGGAAATTTATAGCCCTAAATGCCTATATTAAGAAACAAGAAAGAGCTAAACTCAAATATTTAACTGAACAACTTGAGAAACTAGAAAAAGAACAGCAAACCAATCCCAAAGCAAAAAGAAGGAAAGAAATTATAAAGATTAGAGCGGAAATAAATTAAAATGAGAACAGAAAAGCATAGAGAAAATCAACAAAACCAAAAGCTGGTTCTTTGAGAAGATCAATAAAATTGACAAACCCCTCGCTAGACTAACAAAGAAAAAAAGAGAGAAGATGCAAATAAATACAATCAGAAATGAAAGGGGGGAAATTACAAATGACCTCAGAGAAATAAAAAGAATCATAAGAGGATATTATGAGAAACTATATGCCAACAAATTAGACAACCTGGATGAAATGGACAAATTTCTAGAAACTCATAACCAGCCTACACTGACACAACAAGAAATACAAGAACTTAACAAACCAATCACAATTAAGGAGATTGAATCCGTCATCAAAAATCTCCCAGCAAAGAAAAGTCCAGGACCAGATGGCTTCACAGGTGAATTCTAGGAAGCATTTCAAAAAGAATTAACACCAATCCTGTTTAAACTCTTCCAAAAAAATTGAAGAGGAGGGAAAATTATCCAACACATTTTATGAAGCCAACATTACCCTAATACCAAAGCCAGATAAAGATTCCACAAGAAAAGAAAATTACAGACCAATCTCTCTCATGAACATAGATGCAAAAATTCTCAACAAAATACTTGCAAATCGAATCCAACAGCATATCAAAAGACTTATACATCATGACCAAGTAGGATTTATTCCTGGCATGCAAGGCTGGTTCAACATAAGAAAATCAATCAATGTAATACACCACATTAACAAATTGAAGGAAAAAAACCACATGATCATCTCAATAGATGCAGAAAAGGCATTCGACAAAATCCAACATCCTTTTTTGATAAAAAGATAGGAATAAAAGGAAAATTCCTCAATATGACAAAAGGCATATATGAAAACCCCACAGCCAACATCATACTCAATGGGGAAAGGTTGAAAGCTTTTCCCCTAAGATCAGGAACAAGACAAGGATGCCCACTGTCACCATTGTTATTCAACATTGTACTAGAAGTTCTAGCGAGGGCAATTAGACAAGACAAAAAAATTAAAGGCGTCCAAATAGGAAAAGAGGAAGTAAAACTCTCACTGTTTGCGGATGACATGATCCTGTATTTAGAAAATCCTGAAGTATCCACAACAAAGCTACTTGAACTAATAAATGAGTTCAGCAAAGTGGCAGGATATAAGATCAACACGCAAAAATCAGTAATGTTTTTGTACACTAGTACTGAACAATCTGAGGAGGAAATCAGGAGGAAAATTCCATTTTCAATAGCAACAAAAAGACTCAAATACCTAGGAGTTAATTTAACCAAGGAAGTACAGGACCTATATGCAGAAAACTACAAAACAATGCTAAAAGAAATTTAAAAAGACCTAAACAAATGGAAAGACATTCCGTGTTAATGATTTGGAAGAATAAATATCGTGAGGATGTCGATCTTGCCCAAACTGATTTATAGATTCAATGCAATACCAATCAAAATCACAACAGCTTACTTTACAGAATTAGAGAAGGCAATTACCAAATTCAAGTGCACCCAAATAGCCAAAAGTATTCTAAAAAAGAAGAGCAATGTGGGAGGAATTTCACTGCCTGACCTTGAAACATATTACAAAGCTACAGTGGTCAAAACAGCATGGTACTGGCATAAAGATAGACATATCGATCAGTGGAATAGAATTGAGAATCCAGAAACATACCCTCACCTATACAGTCAACTGGTTTTTGACAAACCTACCAAGCCCACGCTGATGGGAAAAAAAACAGTCTCTTCAACAAATGGTGTTGGGAGAACTGGATATCTATAACCAAAGGAATGAAAGAGGACACTTATCTCATCCCTTATACAAGAATCAACTCAAAATGGATCAAAGATCTAAATATAAAAGCCAGGACCATAAAACTACTAGAAGAAAATGTAGGGAAACATCTTCAAGACCTTGTAGTAGGTGGTGGTTTCTTGGACCTCACACCCAAAGCACATGCAACAAAAGAAAAATTAGATAAATGGGACCTCCTCAAAATTAAACACTTTTGCATCTCACAGGAATTTGTCAGATGGGTGAAAAGGCAGCCAACTCAATGGGAAAAAATATTTGGAAATCACATATCTGATAAGGGTTTAATATTCAGGATATATAAAGAGGTGTTACAACTCAACAATAAAAAGACAAATGACCCAATTTAAAAATGGGCCAAAGACTTGAATAGACATTTCTCCGAAGAAGAAATACAAATGGCCAAAAAACACATGAAGAAATGCTCAACATCACTCATGATTAGGGAAATGCAAATCAAAACTACAATGAGATATCATTTCACACCTATCAGGATGGCCACTATTAAAAAGACAGAGAACTACGAGTGTTGGAGAGGATGTGGAGAGATAGGAACACTTCTTCACTGTTGGTGGGAATGCAGGATGGTACAACCACTATGGAGGACTGTTTGGCAGTTCCTAAAGAAGTTGAATATAGACTTGCCATGTGACCCTGCAATACCACTACTGGGTATATACCCAGAAGAACTGAGAGCAGTGACACGAACAGACATCTGCACACCGATATTCATAGCCACATTATTCACCATTGCCAAAAGTTGGAAACAACCCAGGTGTCCATCAACAGATGAATGGATAAACAAACTGTGGTCTATTCACACGATGGAATATTATGCAGCTGTAAGAAGATATGAAGTCATAAAGCATATGGCAACGTGGATGAACCTGGAGGACATTATGTTGAGTGAAGCAAGCCAGACACAAAAGGACAAATACTGTATGAATGCATTACTATGAACCAAATATATTGTGTAATCTATTGTTTGATTCAAAGAAAAAAATTTACATGTATCCATTACATTTAATTGAGAAATGTATATATTTATTCATCTGTGTTTGCTTTTTAGTTTTTAATTGTTTATGTTTTCAATTATTAAATGTACAAAATAAAGTTAAAAAAAAAAAAGATTTGTGGTTGATGGTACTGATGCAAGAGTGTCCTATGTGAGCTAGAGCAGATGTACATCACTATCACCGGGTGGTGAGAATGTGGAGAAGCATGGGAAAACTACAACTGGAGTGACCTATGGACTGTGGTTAACAGTAATAATGTAATATTCATGCATCTAAGCCAAAGATGTACTATGTTGATAATGACAGAGTATGGAAAAATTGTGCCAAATGTATGCTATGGACCTGGTAATAATCTGATGATATCTCATAATCTGTAACAAATATTCCACCACGGTGTGGTGTGTTGATAGAGGGGTGTTGTATGGGAATCCTTCTCATATGCATGATTGTTTTGTAAGTTTACAACTTCTGTCATAAAAATATATTTTAAAATAATAATAAGGTGGGTTGGGGGGAAAATACACCACATGTAAGATAAGGACTATAGTTAGTAGTAAGATTTTGACAATATTCTTTCTTCATTTGTAACAAATGTCTTACAACAATGCAAGGTGTTGGTAGTGGGTTGATGTATGGGACCCCTGTATGATGTTATGCATGTTAGCTTTGTTAGTTCACAACTTTTACTATACACTTACTGTTTATGTATGTTCATACATAAATGATATAATAATGATAATAATAATAATAGAGTAGATTGGGAGGAAAATACACCAAATGTAAGGTACTTTGGTTGGTAGTAATATTTTGAAGATGCTTTTTAATCATTAGTTAAAAATGTTTCACAACAATGCAAGGTATTGTTGGTAGGGTGAGGTATGACGTCCCTGTATGATGTTATGTATATTTGTTTTGTAAATTCACAGCTATTACTATACATTTATTGTTTATGTATGTGTGATACACTTCAATAAATGTTTTTAAAAAAGAAAAAAATCTCAGTGAAAAGCCCTTATCGAATTGAAGTGTGTGTGTATATTAATGAGGGTAGGAGGAAAAAAAACAGACACGTTCATACATGGCAAAGATTTATTTATTTATTTCTCCCCCCACCTCGTTGTTTGCACTCACTGTCTGCTCATTTTCTGCTTTCTGTGTCTGCTCATCTTCTTTTTGGGGGGAGGCACCGGGAACTGAACCCAGTACCTCCCATGTGGTAGACAGGTGACCAACTCCTTGAGCCACATCTGCTTCCCAGCACTAACTTTTTAATGTGCAAATTTATAATATCTATTGAGGAAAGTAAATGCAGCCCCTCACATCCGGGAGCTGGCCTGGCACTCACAGCTAGGTCTTGGTGTTCTCTCTTGAACATAAACAATTTCACAGAACATCAACATCAAACAAGGTCACCCTATGACCATGATGGATCAAGACAAAAACGAGACCACTTCATAATCATGCCTGAACACAGACAAACTATGAACATTGTCCAAATCACAAAAATCACCAAGCATCCACCTATCTGGACTGTTATGTGTGACTGCTACTTCTTTACCAATCACAGTTTTAGCCTCTCTCTTAGTCTGCCCTCTTTATACATAAGATTTATGAACATACCCAATCATAAAATTACCCCCACTTCCTGGTAGTATTCAATCTAGAACAAAGCCCCACTTCCTTAAACCCTCCCCCAATTACCTAACACAAGCCCAGATCCTATAATACGTCTTTTCTAACACCCTTTCACTGAGACACCCCACAGTTCCCCATGGTGTACGTTCTCCCGCACTGCAAAGAGTAATAAACCCAACTTGCTCAACTATAGGGCATGTTCATGTTCCTGGTCTTTGCCTGCAGGGCACTGACACTATGAAGAGCCTTTAAATATACATACTAAGGTGCCAAACAGTACACAACCTATCCTTTTATCCTTTTTAATATTCACAAGTTCAAACATAAACTAGCAGCCCAAACTTTTTTTTTTTTTGAGTTACCAGTGCCGGGGATTGAATCCAGGACCTCATACATGTGAAGCTGGTGCTCAACCACTGACCCACATTGGCTCCCCTGAGTTGGTTTTTTCATTTGTTTGCTTGTTTTTGTTTTTGTTTTTAGGAGGCAATGGGAATCGAACCTGGGACCTCCCATATGGGAAGCAGGCACTCAATCGCTTGAGCCACATCTGTTCCCCAATCCAAACTTTTTGGCCTGCAGACATTACGTGGTGTACGTGTGTGTCTGCCCGTGAGCGATGTGAATTGTTCAGGGTGGAGCATGTCTTCTCCAGGTCCATAGTCTCCACCACTCATTCTCAAGTACACTCTCCTGCTTCGTTCACTAATTAATTAAACAGACATTTATTGAGCATAAACAAACATTTACTATAAACAACACTAGTTGTTTATAACTAAAACTATATATAACTTTAACTATAACTATATTGTTATATATTACATATAATAACTATATACTTATATCACTATATATAACTATAAATAAACCTAACTATAATTAATGACTAAGAGACATCTCTAGAGAACTTTGTTACTCAAATGTGGCCTGCCTCTCTAAGCCAAACTCTCACTACCTCCCCCTTACGTGGGACAGGACTTCTAGGGATAAACTTTTCCCTGGCTTCATGGGACTTAATTATACCCTAGGTTTTATCTCTATGTGTTTATTCTTTCTATTTAGTTTATATTAGTGAGACCATACAATATTTATCCTTTTGTGTCTGGCTTATTTCCCTTCAGCATAATGTCCTCAAGTTATGCATGTTGTCATATGTGTCCCGATTTCATTTCTTCTTACAGCATCAGAGTATTACATCATATGTATATACCACATTTAGTTTACCCATATATCAGTTGATGGATGCTTAGGTTGTTTCTATCTTTTGGTAATTGTGAATAATGCCACTATGAACATTGGTGTGCAAATGTCTGTTCACATCCCTGTTTTCAGTTCGTTTGGATATATTCTTGTAGAGGGATTGCTGGATCATATGGCAGTTCTATGTATAGCTTCCTGAAGAACCGCCAAACTGTCTTCCACAATGGCCTCACAATTCTCCATCTCCACCAATAGTGAAGGAGTGTTACTGCTTCTCCATACCCTCTCCAGCATGTGTAATTTTCTGTTTTGTTTTTTTAAAATAATGGCCATTCTATGAGGTGTGAAATGATATCTCATTGTAGTTTTGATTTGCATTTCCCTAATAGCTAGTGATATTGAACATTTTTTTCATATGTTTTTTCACCATTTGTATTTCCTCTTTGGAAAAATGTCTCTTGCCCATTTTTAAAATTGGATTGCTTGCCCTTTTATCTTTGAGCTGTATGATCTCTTTATATAGTATGGAAATCAACCCCTTATCAGATATGTGGTTTCAAATATTTTCTCCCATTGAGTAGACTGCTTTTTCATCTTCTTGACAAAGTCCTTTGAAGCACAAAAGTCTTTAAGTTTGAGGAGGTCCCATTTATCCATTTTTACTTTCATTGTTCATGCTTTGGGTACAAGGTTTAAAAAACCACCGCCTACCACCAGATCTTGAAGATATTTCCCTATATTTTCCTATAGGACTTTTATGGTTCTAGTTTATATATATATATTTAGGAGGTACAGGGAATGAACCTGGGATCTCATATATGCAAAGCAGGCACTCAACCACTGAGCTACACCTGCTCTGCTACATAAATTTTTATATATTGTATATGAGATAAGGTTCCTCTTTCTTTCTTTTGAATATGGATATTCAGTTCTCCTAGCACCATTTGTTAAATAGACTGTTCTGCCCCAGATGGGTGGACTTGATACCCTTGTCTAATATCACTTGACCATAGCCGTTAGGGTCTGTTTGGAACAATCAATTTGGTTCCATGTCTATCTTTATGCCAGTACCATGCTGTTTTTTCCACTGTAGCTAGGTAATATGATTTAATGTCAGGAAGGGAGAGTCTTCCAACTTCATTCTTTCTTTATGTTTCCAGCTTTTCGGGTCCCCTTACTTTTCCAAATAATTTTGATAACTGTTTTTTCTATTTCTGAAAAAAAAAAAAAAAAAGGCTGTTGGAATTTTTTCGGGATTGCATTGTATCTGTAAATTAATTTGGGTAGAATTGACATCTTAACGATATTTAGTCTTCCAACCCATGAACATGGAATGTCCTTCCATTTATTTAGGCCATCTTTGATTTCTTTTAATAATGCATTGTAGTTTTCTGAATTCAGCTCCTTTACATCCTTGGTTAATATTATTCCTAAATATTTGATTCTTTTAGTAGCTATTGTAAATGGAATTTGTTTTTGTGACGTCCTCCTCAGATTGCTCATTATTAGTATATAGTAACACTACTGATTTTTGCATGTTGATCTTGTATTCTGCCACTCTGCTGAACTTGTTTATTAGCTCCTCTAGCTTTGTTGTTGACTTTTCAGGACTTTCTAGGTACAGGATCATATCATTTGCAAATAGCAAAAATTTTATTTCTTCCTTTTCAATTTGGATGCCTTTTATTGCTTTTCCTTGCCTCGTTGTTCTAGTTGGGACCTCTATCACTATATTTAACAACAGTGGTGACAGTGGGCATCCTTATCTTGCTCCTGATCTCAACGGGAAAGCTTTCAGTCTTTCACCATTGAGTACAATGTTAGCTGTGAGTTTTTCATATATGCCCTTTATCATATTGAGAAAGTTTCCTCCAATTCCTATCTTTTGGAGTGTTTTTACAAAGAATTGATACTGTATTTTGTCAAATGCCTTTTCTGCATCAATCAGGTGATCATGTGATTTTTCTTATTTGATTTATTAATGTGATGTATTACACTGGTTGATTTTCTTGTGTTGAACCACTCTTGCATGCCTGGGATAAAACCCATTTGATCATGATGAATAATTCTTTTAATGTGTTGTTTGATTTGATTAGCAAGTATTTTGTTGAGGATTTTTGCATCTGTATTCATTAGGGAAGTGTATCTGGAATTTTGTTTTTTGATAATATCTTAATCTGGCTTTGGTATTAGGGTGATGTTGGCTTCATAGAATGAGTTTGGTAGCATTCCCTCCTTTTCAATTTTTTTCCGAAGAGTTTGAGTAAGATTGGTATTAAATCTTCTTTGAAGGTTTGGTAGAATTCACCTGTGAAGCCATCTGGTCCAGGGCTTTTCATTTTGGGGAGGTTTTTGATGACTGTTTCAATCTCTTTATTTGTGATTGGTTTGTTGAGGTCTTCTATTTCTTCCAAGGTCAGTGTAGGTTGTCCAGGTCTTTCTAGGAATTTGTCCATTTCATCTATGTTGTCTAGTTTGTTGGCATACAGTTGTTCATAGTATCCTCTTATTATCTCTTTCATTTCTGTAGGGTCAGTAGTAATGGCCCTTTCCTTCATTTTTGAAGACAGTTTTGCTGGATATAGAATTCTTGGTTGGCCATTTCTTTACTTTCTGCACTTTAAAATTTCATCTCACTTCTGTCTTGCCTCCATGGTTTCTGATGAGAAATTGACACTATCTTATTGAGACTCCCTTGTATGTGACACATTGCTTCTCTCTCTCTCTCTCTCTCTCTCTCTCTCTCTCTCTCTCTCTCTCACACACACACACACACACACACTCACTCACTCTCTTTCATTGCTTCTCTTTTGTAGCTTTCAGTATTCTCTCTTTATATTTGGCATTCAATAGTTTGATTATAATATGTTGTACTGTGGATCTATTTGGGTTTATCCTGTTTGGAATTTGTTGAGCATCTTGGATGTGTATATTTGTGTCTTTTGTAAATGTGGGAAGTTTTCAGCCATAATTTCTTTGAATATTCTTCCTGCCCCTTTCTCTCTTCTCCTCTTGGGATTCTCACAATGAATATATTGGTACACTTGCTGGTGTCCCACAGGTTCCTCAGCTCTTTTCACTTTTCTTCATTCTTTCTTTCTGGTCCTCAGACTGGATGATTTCAATTGTTTGTGTTTGTTTGTTTGTTTATTTATTTATTTACTTTTTTTAAAGATACGTAGATTACATAGATGCTACATAAAAAATATAGGGGATTCCCATAGGCCCCACTCCCCACACCTCTCCCATTTTCCCACATTAACAACATCCTTCATTAGTGAGGTGCATTCATTGCAATTGATGAACATATTTAAAGCATTGTCAATTGTTTTATCTTCAAGTTTATTGGTTCTTTCTTCTGTCAGCTCCAATCTGCTGTTGAACCCCTTTAGGGAATTTTTAATTTCTGTTACTATGGTCTTTAGCTATGTTTGGTTCCTTTTCATAATTTACATATCTCTATTGATAGTCTTTTGTGTTCATTTATCATTTTCCTTAGTTCCTTTACCTATTTGACCATATTTAGGAGTATTTTTAAGAGTATTTGTCTGGTATTTCCCAGTTTGGTTCCTCATTTATGGTTTCTAATGATTTAGTTTTCTCCTTTGCCTCAGTCATCACTTCCTGTTTCTTTGTACATTTTGTAATCTTTTGTTGCAGCCTGGACATTTTGATTTTTAATGTATTATAATTGGAGTTTAGACTCTGAGGCATCTCTTCCTTAAGCTTGTACCCAGCTAGTGTTATGACAGAGCTTTCCTTGAATGCTAGGGTCCCTGCAAATTCTATCTACTGTAGCCTCCACAAACTCTTAACTATGTCTTCTCAACTCAGGGAGACCACCAGGTGATTTTTGAGCTCCCGCTCCCTGTATCACACCTAGAAACTATTTCCAGGCGATCATATGGTTCACTCATTTATTTCACGTCTCAGGGATCATGCTGCCATGTTTTCTGTTATCTAATGTCTGGAAACCATTGTTTCATATATTTTGTATACCATGGGTCCATATTCTTATCTCTTGTTTCATAGAGTTTGTCTGGTTTTTAGATTTTAAGACAGTAAATCTAATCCTTGTTACTCCATCATGGCTGGAAGTGGAAATACACACACACACACACACTTTTCTTACCCATCTTCTGACACTTTGTCCTTAGAAACTCACACTAAGTTATTAACAGAATCACTACATCTTCAAACTGTTCTCCAAAGTTTGTGTTCATCTTCTTGCTCCAGAGGGAACATGGATATTCCTTGACAAACCCTCATCTCTCTCAAGCAGTGACTATGTTTTTTTCTCTCACACAGCTCTCATACCAGTGATTCAGGAGGAATTGGTGTCCTCCTTGCACTTCATACCATGCTCCACCCAACCATGCTCCCTCTCTTCTCCCCAGCTCCTCTGAGGCACAATCATCAGACTATGCTGCCTTCTACTCATCTTTGTTACAGTCATCTACCAAGCATCTCATCATTCCCTTTTGTTTTTGGAGGATTTTATTACTAGTAATCTGTCAGTCTCCAATAATTCTCTTGTCCAGAATTCTTGGTGATTTTAAAATCCACATTGATGATCTTTCAAACCTCTGGCCTCTGTTTCTTGAGTTCTTTGACTCCATTGATGTTGTCTACACCCCACTTCAGCTACTCACACCTGTCATTGTCCCCTAGACTTTGTGGTTATCAATAACTACAGTTCTCCATCTCAATTTCAAGGTTTTCACTTTTTGACCACAACCTCCTCTCCTGCCAGCTCACTTCCTGTTCAAGCCCATCAGGATCTAACAATTTATTGACCTTGCTCCCTTTTCTGTGCTCCATATCCTCATGTCCTCGTTTCCCTCCTTACCCAGTTTAAATTCTTTGGTCCATAATTGCAGTTCCTCTTTACGATTGTCCCTCTCTCACTTCATTTTATTCACCAGACAAAACTCCAGCCCAGCTCCTAAAGAAATCATGAGTCTAGGCAGTGATTTCCAATGGTTGCCACAATCCTAAAAGAGAGACACTGGATATCACTGAGTGTGCATGACAATATCCTCTTTACTGTGTCTGTATCTTACAGCGTGTTTTAGAAGAATTTCTGTGGCTGTGTCTGGGTATGTGTTAACTTGTCTGTATGCCCCTCTGTTCCTCAGTATCTCTGCTTCTGTGTGTGTGTGTGTATCTGTGTGGCTATGCCTGTATCAGTGTGTGCCTTGGTCTGGACATATCTGTTTGGTACTGCTGTATGTCAGCCTGTGTGTGGTTCTTCCCATATTTGAGTTCATTGGCTGTGTATCTTCACAGCATATGGGTCTCTATATGACTTGTGTCTCTTTGTGGGTGACTTATGGTCATGTACTGGTTGTCTTTGGATGACTTTGTCTGCATGTGTCTCTCTTTGCTATTGCCATATGTCAGAGTGTGTGTGCCTGTGTCTGCATGGGTCTATGTGTGTAAAACACATGGTCACTGTACATGGGGCTGTGCCTCTGCTGGCCTCTTTTTATGTGTCTGTATGTCTGACTGAAAGGAGAGAGAGATAACAAGAAAACCCTGATCAAGGAACATCCCCACCCACTCCTATAGGCCAAGGTTGCCATCTTACAAGGCTCAGGTATGCACTATACAGGAGTCGGGCGGTCCACTGGGTGAGAGGCAGGGTTTTTTTTATATATCTCTTTTCTAAACATTTGAGAGTAGAATATAGACATAATGTTCCTTGAACACATAATACTTCCATGTACATTTCATAAGAACAAGGATATTCACATTTGTGACCACCTTAGAGCAGTTATCAAGTTCAAAAAGTTTAACATTGATATAAAGCCTATAGTCTATATTCCACTTTTTCATATGTCCCAAAAAAATCTTTTTGAGCTTTTTCTCCTCCATTATTAGATCCTGTCCAGGATCATGTATTGCATTTCATTGTCATGTCTCTTTAAATGTTCCTTTGATTTTAAATTGTGGAAACATATACAACATAAACTTTTCAAATTCAACCACTTCCAAGCATACCATTCAGTGGGATTAATCACATGCACAATGTTTCACTATCCTCACCACCATCCATTACCAGAATTTTCCCATCACCGCAAACAGAAACCTTACACCAATTATGCATTAATTCCCCATTCTCCCTCCCAACCTCTGCCCCAGGTAGCATGTATTCTACTCTCTGTCTCTATAGGTTTGCATATTCTATCTATTTCATTAAGTGGAACCATACATTATCCATCCCTTTCTGTCTGACATTTCATTCAACATGATCTCTTCACAGTTCATCATGTAGTGGCATGTATCAGAACTTCACTCCTTTTCAAGTCTCAGTAATATTTTAAAATATATATATTTTTTTATTTTTTTAAAGATAGATTACATAAATGTTACACAAAAAATATAGAGATTCCCATATGCTCCGCTGCCCACACTGCCCACACCCTCCCACATAAACAACATCCTTCATTAATGTGGCACATTCCTTGCAATTGATAAACGCATCCTGGGGCATTGTCACTGAGCATGGACCATAGTTCACATTGTAGTTTACATTCTCTCCCACACAATTCTGCAGGTTATGGGAAGATATATAAAGGCCTATATCTGTCATTGCAATGTCATTCAGGACTATTCCCAAGCCCTAAAAAGGCCCCCATATTACACCTGTTTTTCCCTTTCCCTGCCCCCAGAGCCTCCAGTGGCCACTGCTTCCACATCAATGCTGTAATTTCTTCCATTGCTAGAATCAAAATAAGTTTATAGATGAATAACAGTAAGTCCACTCTAGTCCTTTGTTTATTCCCCAATCCTGAGGATTCTGGAATGGTGATGTCCACTCCACCTCTAATTGAGAGGGGCCTTCTAGCCCATGCAGCCGATGGATGGGACTCTCTTGCTTGCAGTTGTAGGCTCTCTCATTTCCTTGGTATGGTGGTTGTCAATCCTCACCTCCTTGTTAGTTGTCCTGGGTGAATCCAATGAACTGAAGAGTAGGTGTTGCAACTCAACTGAGGCTCAGGCCCAGTTGTCAAATGGACAGCACAAAGATTCAAGTCACTTGAATGTACACCTACCAACTTCAGCACCAAGTATAGGTTCAAATAGAAGGGACAGATGAGCCATGTGTGGGGAAGCTATAACTGACACTCTCAGGAGCACAAACTCCAAAGTAGGGCCCACTGGCAAGGTATGAAATTCCAGAGCTATCCACCCTGACCATAAGACCTGGTTGTCTCCAGAGCCCACAGGAGCCCCACTATTAGGGGTAGTATCCACTTTGGCAGTCTATGAGATCCTGCTGAGATGTGCATAAACGTTACCTCTGGGATGACTTCCCAACTCACTTTGGAGTCTCTTAGCCATATAAACTCATTTGTCGTTACCTTTTTACCCCTTTATTCGAGGTCTTTTTCCAGTTGCATTGCCAGTTGGTGCTTGGTAGTAATCCCTTGGTGCCAGAGAGGCTCATCCCTGGGAGTTATGTCCCACACTGGGGGGAAGGTAATGCATTTATATGCTGAGTTTGGCTTAGAGACAGGCCACATTTGAGCAACAAGGAGGCTCTCAGGAGGCAACTCTTAGGCACCCCACAACACTAGGCTAAGTTTCAATTTCAAGAGCAAAGGCTCACAAGCATAGTCGTCATTATCAAGGGCCCATCAATGGACCATCCTCCTTTGACAGTCATTGTCCCTGCACTTGGAGGACTGTTGCTGCTCCATTAGAGAATGTGGCAGAGCTCTCCAGGATGGTAATTCAATATTCTCTTGGTTATTGTGTGACTTTCCACCCACTGTGACAATGCCCTGTGAACATTTGAACACATTTATATACCTGATATGTATGTCCAGGTGAACTTCCTCCCATGTATCCCCCATCAATGACACCCCACACCAATGATCCTCCCCTGCCCCAGTTGTAACCCTTCTGTGATCCAATGCTTCTTCAAAAATGAAGCTAATAAAATAGCCAAATACAATTAATAGGAAAATTAAATAATAATGGTAGGTTTAAATATAAGAAATAAAATATGTAAAATTTTTAAAAAACTAAAAATAAAATTTTTAAATTGGGATATTAAAAAATAATGAAAGAAGCAGTCTTTTGAGAAGCAGTTTTGATGTTGGAAAGAAGGCCCCAGGGGAAAAGAAGCAAGCCGTTCACCTAATCATCTACAGCTGACCTTGAGGAAACAGGAGCTAAACCCGGAGAGAAACACAGCCCCGGGAAGAGAGGAACCCCAGAAGCCTGAACCCTGGCAAACGCCAGCAGCTGTCTTGCTCTAACACGTGGCAATGAACTGTGGTGAGAGAAGAAACTTAATGCTTTATGGCCTGGTATCTGTGGACGTCTACCCCAAATAAATACCCTTTATAAAGACCAACCCATTTTTGGTATTTTACATTAGCACCCCTTTGGCTGACTAATACAGAATTTGGTACCGAGGAGTGGGGAAGTGCTTTTGCATTTACCAAAATGTTGGAATGGTTTTATAAATGGGTAAGGGGTATTTTTTGGAGGAATTGTGAAATGCTTGATGGAAAAGGCCTAGACCACTTTGAAGAGATTGTTGATAGTAATATGAACGCTAAAGAGACTTTCTATGATGCCTTAGAAGTAAATGATGAAACTTTTATTGGAAACTGGAAGAAAGGCGATCCATGTTTTACAGTTGCAGAGAACTTAACAAGATTAACTCCTGGTGTTATATGGAAGACAGAATTTTAAAAATGGCGAACCAGAGCATTTAGCTAAAGAACTTTCCAAGGTAAACTCGGAGAATGTGGCTTGGCTTCTCCTTGCAGCTTATAGCAAAATACTAGATGAGAGAAATACACTAAGGACTGAACCTTTGGGCACAAAGAAAACAGAAATTGATTCTGGAACTTCCAAGTTTGTGGAAATCAAATTCCCAGATGAAAGTGCCCCATTTGAAGACTTAGCTAAACCTGGAACTTGTAAATCAGAATTGAAGATGCAGTTATCTCAGAAAGACTTGTGGAAAGTCTTACTGTCTGATGGCTTGGACCCCTGCTTCCTGCATGCTAAACCAACAAAGTTTTTGAGAGAGCTGTATGAACAAAACCACTGTCACCTTGGACAAAAGAGGACATGGAAAGGAAAGATTGAAGGAGAATCAGCTTTAAGAAGAAAACCGTGGAAGCAGAAATCTGTACTTAAGACATCTCCTTGAGCCAAGAGAGGAGCCCCACCCATGTGTACAGAGAGGGTGAGTTTGCCCCTGCAGTTGAAGAGAGTGGATGTTCCTACCCCATGTTCTGAGAAAGATTTGATGCCGCATGGTGCAGAGAGGGTGAGTTTTCCCCAGCAGTTGAAGAAGGTGGATGTCCCCACCCAATGTTCAGGAAGAGTTTTGCCACCCCAGGGTGCAGAGAGGTTGGAGCACATTCCTCAAAGATTAGGGCGGTTAAGGTCAACACCCCATTGGTCTGAGAGGGGTGTACCTGTCCCCCATAGATTAAAGAAAGCGAAGTGGTCAACCCATTGCTCTGAGAGGGTTGAGCCTGTGTGCCAAAGGTTAGGGAAGTCCAGGTGGTCAACTCGTTGCTCTGAGAGGGTTGAGTCTGTATGCCAAAGGTTAGGGGGAATGTTATCTTCACCTCCCTGTACTAGGGGGGCTAAGACTCTAACCCAAAGATTGGGTAAGGTGTGGCAATCACCCCAACACTCTTGGAGGGTGAGGTCTGGAGCTTGGTCAACATCCAGATGCTTGATGAGGGTGGAACCAAGAAAATGGCCGTTGGGCAAGCCTGTGGAAAGGGTGGGTTCCCATGTGGCCCCAAGGAAAAGAAAACATCTTCTTAAGAATGACTCAGACTTTGAAATCGAATGGAGGATGCCCTGCAAGTTTACTGAACTGTAGAGGATCCATGACTCATGTTTAACATCCCAATTTCTCCTTATAATATTGAAAATGTTTATCCTTTGTCTTTCCATTTGTGTATTGGAAGCAGTTAATTGGTTTTGTAAGATTCAGAGGTCTATTGCAGACGGGACTTTGCCTCAAGATGAACTGTATTTCTTTAAAATGATTATGATATGATTTTGCAGTTAAATTGTTACTGATTTAAGGTTTTTTGAATATTGTAATATATTTTTGGAATTCAGAGGGTGGAGTGTAACAGTTGGCCATTTTGATGTAATTATGAATTCCAAAAATATAATTAAATCATGCTTGTAAACTGATCTGTTAATCTGGGCATGATTAGGTTATGATTAGGGCGTTGAGCCCCGCCCCTTGGTGGGTGGGGAATCGAATATAAAAGGCAAGGCAAAGAACAGAGTTGAAGCCGTCTTTTGAGAAGCAGTTTTGATGTTGGAAAGAAGGCCCCAGGGGAAAAGAAGCAAGCCGTTCGCCTAATCGTCTACAGCTGACCTTGTGGAGGAAACAGGAGCTAAGCCCGGAGAGAAATGCAGCCCCGGGAAGAGAGGAACCCCAGAAGCCTGAACCCTGGCAAACGCCAGCAGCTGTCTTGCTCTAACACGTGGCAATGAACTGTGGTGAGAGAAGAAACTTAATGCTTTATGGCCTGGTATCTGTGGACATCTACCCCAAATAAATACCCTTTATAAAGACCAAAAAAAAAAAAATGTTTTTTAAAATTTTTTGACATTTTGCCTTTCATCACTGTAATATCTGGTGTATTGTATGTAGAGTGACATTTTCTTCCATCTATTCTCCTGTTTCTTACTTTTTAAAATTTTGTTTTCAAAGAAGTTTTAGGTCACAGTAAAGTCACATACAGAATACAGGGGTCTCCCATATACCCAACATCTTCCCCTTTTCCTCCTTCCTGTATTAATACCTTTTTATACATTTGTTACAACTTTATACAAATACAACTGTTATACAAATACAATAGTGAAACATAGCTACTAACCATGGTCAATGGTTTACATTATGGTTTACATTTTAGACCATACACTTTTATAAATTTTGATGCTATTTAACATGGCCTGTGTCCATCATTGCAAGATCATGTGGAACGTTTCCAATGCCCACTAAATACCCACTGTTCCATCTATTCTATTTCTCTCTCCCCCTCCCCTCGGGGCCCATGGCAACCACTGAGTTTCACTCCTTGGATGAGAAGATTCATAGTTATTTGCAACAACACTGAGGTCGTGACGCACTGGTTTTTCCTCCCCTATTAGGAACCGCCCATGCTCTCGAGAGACTACCGCCCCTCTGTTTGAGAACATATTGGTCCTCCCCAGGATGGGAGTCCAACTCCTTCCCGCTCATTATGTGGGTCTCCACCCACTAATACAACACATTATGACAGAATGATCACTCACACACTCCCTAGAAGCCTGTTCCAGGTGCGCCCTGTCCCGAATGCCCCCTCATCCAACACCCTAAACCAGTAACCCTTCCTTGTCATATTGCCATAAGAGCATTACCAACTTTGTACTTTCAACCACATACCCAGCAATCCCCAGTGTTCACCTGGTAACCTCCCCCAACCCTCCCCCCAGTTCATGGACCATCCAACCCACCCTCCCCACTCTACCCACGTGTCAAACCTGCACCACCCAACCCAACAGTATCACTACATTCCTGTCATATCCTTTCAATGCCCAACTACACACTTCCATCTTATCATAGATTACGTCCATATGGGCGTTGGCTCACAAACTTCTTCTCTCTTTCTATTTCCTGTAAACCTATCTTCCAGACAATAGCTCTCCGAGTCTGCTCGATTTGCTTAGTTCATATCAGTGAGTTCATGTAATATTTGTCCTTCAATGCCTGGCTTGCTTCACTCAACATAAGGTCCTCAAGATTCATCCATGTTATCCCATGTGTTAGCACTGTATTCCTTCTTTCAGCTGAGTAATATTCCATTGTATGGATGTAACACATTTTGTTTATCCATTCATCTGTTGATGGGCATTTGGGTTGATTCCAACTTTTGACAATAGTGAACAATGCTGCTATGAACATTGGTGTGCATATATCTGTTCATGGCCTTGCTTTCAACTCTTCTGGGTATATACCCAGCCATGGAATTGTTGAATCATATGGCAGTTCTATAGTTAGTTTTTTGAGGAACTGTCAAACTGTCCTCCACAATGGCTGGACCATTCAACATTCCCACAAGCAGTGGATTAGGGTTCCCATTTCTCTACATCCTCTCCAACAATTGTAGTCCTCTGTTTTTTTAATAGCCACCATTCTAATGGGTGTAAGATGGTATCTCATTGTAGTTTTGATTTGCATTTCCTTAATAGCTAGTGATGTTAACCATCTTTTCATGTACTTTTTGGCCATTTGTATTTCTTCTTTGGAGAAGTGTCTTTTCAAGTCGCTTGTCCATTTTTTAAATGGGTTGTTTGTCTTTTTGTTTTTGAGATATAGAATTTCTTTATATATGCTGGATATTAGGCTCCTATCAGATATATGGTTGCCAAATATTTTCTCCCATTGGGTAGGCTGCCTTTTTACTTTCTTGATAACCTCCTTTGAGGTGCAAAAGTTCTTAATTTTGAGGAGAGCCCACTTATCTATTTTTTCTTTCAATGTTCTTGCTTTTGGTGTGAAGTTCATGAAACCATTTCCTATTACAAGGTCCTATATATGCTTCCCTACATTATCTTCCAAAGTCTTTATGGTTTTGGCTCTTATATTTATATCTTTGATTCATTTTGAGTTGATTTTTGTATAATGTGTGAGATGGTATTCCTCTCTCATTCTTTTGTGTATGGATATCCAGTTCTCCAAACACCATTTGTTGAAGAGGCCATTTTCTCCCAATTGAATTGGCTTTTTCAATTTGCATGCCCATGCCATCGAATATCAGATGACTGTATATGCAAAGATCTATATCAGAACTCTCAATTTTGTTCCATTTGTTGGTATGTCTATCCTCGTGCCAATACCATGCAGTTTTGAACACTGTAGCTTTGCAGTATGTTTTAAAGTTGGGTAGTGTGATTCCTCCTATTTCATTTTTCTTTTTCAATATGTCTTTGGCTATTCTGGGCCACTTGCCCTTCCAAATAAATTTCATAGTAAGTTTTTCCAATTCAATTTTTTAAATGTTGTGTTGATTTTTATTGGGATTGCATTAAATCTGTAGATTAGTTTGGGTAGGATAGACATCTTAATGATGTTTAGTCTTCCTATCCATGAACAGGGAATATTCTTCCATTTATTTAAGTCTTCTTTGATTTCCTTTAACAGTGTTGTGTAGTTTTCTGTGTATAGATCATTTACATCTTTAGTTAAATTTATTACTAGGTATTTGATTCTTTTAGTTACTATTGTAAATGGTACTTTTTCTTGATTTCCTCCTCAGATTGCTCATTATTGGTGTACAGATGTGCTACTGGTTTTTTCACATTGATCTTATAACCTGCAACTTTACTGAACTCATTTATAAGTTCTAGAAGCTTTGTTGTAGATTTCTCAGGGCTTTCTATGTATAGGATCAGGCCGTCTGCAAATAGTGAAATTTTTACTTCATCCTTTCCAATTTGGATGCTTTATGTATTTTTCTTGCCTCAGTGCTCAAGCAAGTACTTCTAACACAATGTTAAATAGGAGCAGTGATAGTGGGCATCCTTTCTTGTTCTGGATCTTAGAGGGAACCCTTTTAGGATTTCACCATTGTATATGATGTTAGCTGTGGGTTTTTCATATATACTCTTTATCATGTTCAGAGAGTTTCCTATTCCTATCTTTTGCAGTGTTTTTAACAGTAAAGGGTGCTGTATTTTGTTGAATGCTTTTTCTGGTGTCTATAGAGATGATCATGTGATTTTTTTCTTTCGATCTCTTTATGTGGTATATTACATTGATTTTCTTATGTTGAACCATCCTTGCATGCCAGGGATGAAAACCACTTGGTCATAATGTCTAATTTGATGTGTCGTTGAATACGATTAGCAAGTATTTTGTTGAGGATTTTAGCATCTAGGTTCATTAGAGAGAATGGTCTGTAACTTTCCTTTCTTGTGGCGTCTTTGTTTGGCTTTGGTATTAGGGTGATGTTGGCATCATAGGATGAGTTAGGCAATGTTCCTTCTACTTCTATTTTTTGGAAGAGTTTAAGCAGGATTGGTGTTAGTTCTTTCTGGAATGTTTGGTAGCATTCAACTGTGAAGCCATCTTGTCCTGGGCTCTTCTTAGTTGGGAGATTTTGGATGACTGATTCTATCTCTTTACTTGTGTTTGGTCTGTTGAGTTCATCAATTTCTTCTTTCATAAACATAGGCTGCTTGTAAGTTTCTAGAAATTTGTCTATTTCCTCTAAATAATCCTTCTTGTTGGCATATAATTTTTCAAAGTATCCTCTTATGATACTCTATTTCTGTGGGGTCAGTGGTAATATCCCCTTCCTCATTTCTTATTTTGTGTATTTGCATCTGCTCTCTTTTCTTCTTTGATAGTCTAGCTAAGGGTTTGTCAATTTTATTGATCTTCTTGAAGAACCAGCTTTTGGTTTTGTTTACTTTTCCTAGTGCTTTCTTATTTTCTATTTCATTTAGTTCTGCTCTAATTTTTGTTATTTCCTTCTTTCTACTCCCTTTGGGGTTAGTTTGTTGTTCTTTTTCTAATTCTTCCAGGTATGCAGTTAGGTCTTCGATTTTAGCTCTTTCTTCTTTTTTGATATATGCATTTATGGCTATGAATTTCCCTCTCGGTACCACTTTTGTTGCATCCCATAGGTTTTGATATGTTGTGTTGTCAATTTTCATTCGTTTCAAGGTAGTTACTGATTTCTTTTGAGAGTTCCTCCTTAACCCACTGTTTTTCTAAAAGTGTGTTGTTTAACTTCCATATCTTTGTGCCTAATATGATTCTCTGGCCCTTACTGATTTCCAGCTTCATTCTATTGTGGTCAGAGAAATTACTCTGTATAATTTCAATCTTTCTGAATTCATTGAGAATTTTTCTGTGGCCTAACATGTGGTCTATCTTGGGGAATGATCCATGTGCACTCAAGAAGAATGTATATCCCACTGTATTTGGGTGTAGTGTTCTGTATATGTCTATTAGGTCCAGATCCTCTAATGTGTTATTCACAGTCTTCATTTCTTTATTGAGTCTCTGTCAAGATGTTCTGTCTAATGGTGATAATGGTGCATTACAGTCCCCCACTATAATTGTAGAAGCATCTATTTCTCCACTTAGTTTTTCCAGTGTTTGCCTCATGTATTTTGAGGTGCCCTGGTTAGGTGCATAAATATTTATGATTGTTCTTTCTTTTTGAAAGATTACCACTTTTACTAATATATAGTGTCTGTCTTTGTCTCTTACAATAGTTTTGCATTTAACGTCTATTTTGTCCGATATTACTATACTACTCCTGCCCTTTTTTGGTTACTGTTTTCTTTGTAAAATTGTTTTCCAGCCATTCACTTTCAGCCTCCTTGAATCCCTGGGTCTAAGGTGGGCTTCTTGTAGAAAGCGTATAGATGGGTCATACTTCCTTATCCATTCTACCAATATGTGTCTCTTGACTGGTGAGTTAAATCCATTAACATTCAGTGTTATTACTCTCAAGGAATTACTTACATTAGTCATATTTTCTTTGGGTTTATGTATGTCATATGTTGTTTTTATTTCTCTTTTTGTCTTTTTAGTTGTTCTTCCACTCTCCTCCAACCCTCTCTCTCTTGTTTTTTCCTTTCAACCTGCAGAACTCCTTTTAGTATTTCTTGAAGGACAGGTTTCTTATTGGCATACTCTCTTAATTTCTGTTTATCTGTGAATATTTTGAACTCTCCATCATTTTTGAATGCCAGCTTTGCTGGATAGAGAATTCTTGGCTGGAAGTTTTTTTTCTTTTAGTACCTTAACTATGTCATATGCCTGCCTTCTTACCTCCATGGTTTCAGATGAGAAATCAGCACTTAATCTTATTGAACTTCCCTTGTATGTGATGGTTCTCTTTTCTCTTGCTGCTTTCAGTATTTTCTCTTTGTTTTGAGCATTGGACAGTTTGACAAGCATATGCCTTGGAGTAGGCCTGTTGGTATTTATATTCTTCAGGGTGTGCTGCACTTCCTGGACATGTACATCCATCTCTCTCAATAAGATTGGGAAGTTTTCAGCCATTATTTCCCCCAACACTCCTACTGTCCCCTTTTCCTTCTCTTCTCCCTCTGGGATGCCTATAATGCATATGTTTGTGTGTTTTGTTTTGTCGTTCAAATACCTAAGTCTCTGCTGGATTTTTTCTATCTTTTTATCTATCTGTTCTACTATTTGTCTGATTTCAGATGTACTGTCTTCCATATCGCTAATTCTTGCCTCTGCCTGTTCATACCTGCTGTTATGTGCTTCCAGTGTTTTTTTTTTTTGATTTCTTGGATTGTGCCGTTCATCACCATCATATCCATTATATGTATGTTTACAATTTCTTCAGTATGTTCTCCCAGTGTCTTCTTAATATCCTTAATCTCTTCCTTCACTTCATTAAGTTGATTTATGATATTTGTTTGGACAGCTTTGATTAGTTGTTTGATGTTCTGTATCTTTTCCTGGTTTTTAGTTTGTTCATTGGACAGGGTCGTGTCTTCCTGTTTCTTAGTATGGTTTGTAATTTTTTGTTGCTGTCTGGTCATCTTTTTATCTTGAGTTTATTCAGTTGATTAGCTTCTCTCTCTACTCTACGGTTTTATTTAGTTGCTGTTTTTGTGTGTGTGTTAAGTTTTCTCTTTGACACTTTGTTCCTCTTATTCTATTTCCTTGCTGTTGTCTATGTTCCCTTGAAGGAAAAAGATCAGGGCCAGAGAAAGCAAAAGAGGTAAGCAAAGAAAAAGGATAATAGTAATAATAATAGTAAAAGTTAGAAGAGGAACCATATAAGACCTTGGAAAATGAATATTTAACTCATGTAAGCAATGTAGAGTAATAGGAATAAAAAAGTGGAGTACCAACAATGAAATGGGAAGCTGAATAGAGAAAAATAGATAGAATGAATTAAAAGGCCACAATGATGAGGAGAGTAGGAAAGAGAAAAGAAAAGACTAAAAGAAAAAAGTTAATAAAAGAAAGAAAATAGGATAGATGAGATAGAAATAAAAACCAGAAAAATTGAGGACTAAACAAAGAGAAGTGTAATGTAAGAACATAGAAAGATGAAGGAAGGAAAAGAGATAGTGTTGGTAGACAAAAATCGGTATACACAAAAAAGGGGAAATCAAGGAAGAGGAAATACAGTAAACAAGAAACAAGCCAGCAGCACCGAATTTTGAAAAAGGTGGCAGGGGCAGGGGGAAGAAAGAGGAAAGAAAAACAAAAAGACAAACACACAAGCAAGCAGTCAAACACAAACTAAGGAAAAACAGCCTTCCCTCTTAGGCCCCTGAGAAGCTTCTCAGGCTCCCGGTGTTCGTCAATTACCCTGCAGCCTGCCCTTTGCAGGTTTTGAAGTGGGTTTTAGCAAGTAAACTAAGTTAATTTTTTTTAAGTAAACTTTTTTTTTTTAGGCAAAATAAGAGACCCAAGAAAAGCTAATGCAAAAATAATGTCTATGTTCTCCCTGTCCTAAAGTATCAGCTGGATGTTTGATATCCCAGTGGATCACTACTCTAAGAGGAGCTGGGAATTGAACTAGGGATCTCATATATTCAAGGCGGAAACTCCTTCACTAAGCTAAACTTTCTCATGGGGTCAGTTATCTCTTCAGAATGCTATCCAGTCACTTTCCCTCGGGCAGGTTTGACTCTTTGCAGTTGGGTTGATTCCTGCTGATTAGGAGCCTGTCTGTCCCCGACCCCTTTCTATTCTTATTGCGTTCTCTCCCAGGGCAGCAGGATGCAATAGCCTGTGTGAGCAGATCCCTCCTCACCTCTCCTGGTCAGGTTGAGTTCCCTTCTGAAATTCAAATGGGACCCTGGCAACTGAACTCAATGCAGAAAAATGACTCTCAACCCTCTTTCAGACCATTCCCTCCTCCCAGGGGACCCTAAAGAGGTCTTGGAAGCTTATTAAGTGCTTCCTACTGCCCACCTCCCTTAGGGGAGTTGAAATTTTGGTCATGTTCAGCACAGGACTAGTAAGTTGCCTGACTCCACCCTCTCTCAGGCCAAGTTTCGCTATCCCAGGGTGGTTAGGTAAATCAGGTTTCCTCAGAAGATTCGTCCTCCCCTCTGCCTGGTTCCACCTCGAGCAAGCTGGTATGCTCCCCAAAGCTCAAAGGGTCCAGGCAACCAAACCCACAGAAAGGAAACCCCTCTCCACCCTTTGCCAGAACCCTCCCACTCTCAGAGAATGCTCCCTTCCACTGGGTGGCCAGCGGGAGTCAGGGCTCACAGTGGCATTTTGCCTTGGGTGTTGAGCTTAGCCATTAACCATTTCCAGCCACAGGGGCGAGAAACTCACGGTTTTACCTTGAACAATTTATCTCTTTGTCCAGCTCCCTCCAGATCAATGCCCTGAAGTCTCCTGCTTTGTGGGTTCCCAAAACAGCTCACTCAGCTGATCTTGCCCCCACTCAGCCGTTTTTTGTAAGAGAGATGGTGAGTGCCCACTAAAACCAATGCCATCTTGCCGCCTCCCTCCAAATCTGAGTAATATATGGTTGCATGTATTTACATTTTGTTTATCCATCCATCTGCTGAGGGACATTTGGGTTGCTTCTACGTTTATTGTCCTTCAATTCTTACTTACATTACTGCCTATTTTTGCATTTAGTTGATCTTTTATAGTAAACTCATTAAAATCTTCTCTCATTACTTTCTGTGAGTATTTTTCTGATATTTTCTTCGTGGTTACCATGAGGCAGAAATTAAGCATCCTAAAATTATAACATTCTCATATGATTTGATACCAACTTAACTTCAATAACATACACAATCTATGATCCATTGTCCCTCCATCCCCAAACCTTTACATAGTTCTTCTCTCTCTCTCTCTCTCTCTCTCTCTCTCTCTCTCTCTCTATATATATATATATATATATATATATATATATTTGCACATTATGAGTCCCAAACCATTTATTTACCATTACTTTTTATGCATTTGCATTTTAGAGCTAGTAAGAAGTAAAAAGTGGAGTTACAAACCAAAAATACATTGGTACTGGCATTGATATTTACTCAATAAAGAGATCTTTATTTCTACATGAAGCTTTGATCTATTGTCTAGTGTCCTTTCTTTTCAACTTGCAGAACTCCCTTTAGTATTTATTGTAAGGCCAGTCTAGTAGTGATGAACTACCCCAGCTTTTGTGTATCTGGGAATACCTTAATCTCTTCCTCATTTTGAAGGCCAATTTTGCCAGATTTAACATTCTTGGTTGGCAAATTTTTGCTTTCAGCACTTTATTTTTTTTTAAGAGAAAAATCTTTATTATGATATAAAATGCACTTATAAAATGTCCACAGAAGGCATGTAATTCTTTACTGCTACCTAAATTTATTGGAAATACTTTATTCACCATCTAGTGTTAAGATGATGCCACCTAAAGCATACTGTAAACAATGAGTTATACTCCATAACAAAAACATCAATGATTTTCAGCAATCATTGGTTTAATAACAATTAATTTAAGACTGCATGATCACATATATATTCTGGAATGTCCATTTACCTTCATGTAGTATAGTATAATTTAATAGTATAACTGCACATGTATGGTGCAGAACATTCACTACTGAATTATTTTATATCCTCATGACAGGTAACATTATTCCTGACTGAAAATAACAGCTGCAGCTATGGTCTGCAACATAGCTTCAGGCTTCTCAATACAATAGTTTGTACATATGTGTGTCTACATGTGCACCCATGGAACAATTTAAACTGTATCTTTAGTTTAAAAAGTGCAACATTACTGTGAATTATTTTGCACATTTAAATATTATAGTCTGATTATCTGTAAACAAACACAGCCCCACATGAATACTCTTATTTCTATTTTTTTAAATCTGTCAACTCATAATTAGTCTAATATGCTTTGCTTATTGAACAAACATTAAATGTCAGAATGGTGCATATACCTTAGACAATAAGGTTTAGAAATGAGTGCTTCATATTTTATACTATGAAATGTACATTTCTGATATTCATTTTATGCAGCATAAGGTTCAGATCAAGAAATCCCAAACTCTGGATCCCTCAATTCATTTAGAAAACAACTCCTCAAAATTATGGCTCTTGCAGAAGGTTGAACAGATTAAACATGATGAAGTGTTCTAGCTTCTATTTCAAGTATCAAAGAAAAATGAGGCTCAAAATGTCTCTAGATTATAACTGAAAATGCAGTGGTATAGAAAACAGTTAAGTGTATTTTGAAATAAGAACTAAACTGAAACAAAATTCTTAAGCTAAATTTATAATCTGTATTAGGTTAAATACTATGACTTTAAAACGATTTTATTAAATCTGAATATTTGTTGAAAAGTGATAGAGAACACATTGTGCCTATAAATATATGATTTTGGAGGGAAAAAACTCATTCTTGATGTTTAAAACTTTTTCAACATTTTTTATTTTAGTTTTGTTTGATTTAAATATTAAATTTTAATATGAACATAAATATTTGGTCTCACAGTACCTAAAGTGAAGAGACTTAATTTAGAAATGGAAATTTTTAATGCACTAGAAAGAGAATTTACTAAGGCTGTTTAAATGTATCTTTCAGTATCATCAGAAAATCTGCAGTATAGAAAATATCTGGTACCTTTAAGGTTTCAGAGTGATTGATGTGAAATTTCAATGCCATTAAAAAAAACCAAAGAGTCAAATAGAAAAGACTGCTGCAATAAAACACTGTGTTTTTAAAAGCTGCAGACATCTTGAAATGGAAGCTTAGCCTAGTGATGTAGGGTGCCTAAGAATTACCTACGAGGAGCCTCCTTGTTGCTCAGATGTGGCCTCTCTCTAAGCCAAACTCAGCATATAAAAGCAATAACTTCCCCCCAGCATGGGACATGACTCCTGAGGATAAGCCTCCCTGGCACCAAGGGATTACTACCAAGTACAAACAAGCAATGCATCTGGAAAAATGCAAAACAAAACAAAAGCACCTTGACCAAAAGGAAGAAAAGCTAAAGACAAGAGAGTTTGTATGGCTAAGAGACTTCAAAGTGAGTCAGGAGGCCATCCCAGAGGTAACACTTATGCACATCTCAACAGGATCTCATTGACAGCCAAAGTAGATACAACCCCAAATAACAATGCTCTTCAGGGATATGGAGACATCCAGATAATACACTCAGGGCAGACAGCTCAGAAATGTGGCCCCTTCCCAGTGGGCCCTAATCTGATATTCATGCTCCCCAGTGTGACTGAGTTAGACTCATCAGTGATTTCCCTATGCATGACTCTTCTGTCTTTCTATTTGAACCTATAATTAGTACTAGAGTTGGTAGGTTTACATCCAAGAGACTTGAATCTTTGGGCTGTCCATGTGCCAGCTGAGCTCTGAATCTCAGCAGAGTTGCAGCACCTACTCTCCAGTTCAATGGACTCACCCAGGACAACTAACAGGGAAGAGATGATGGACAAACAACATACCAAGGAACTGAGAGTGCCTACAACTGCAAGCAAGAGAGTCCCATCCGCCAGATGTATGGGATCGAACCCCCCTCAATTAATGGTGGAGTGGGCATCACCATCCCAGAGTCCTCAGGATTGGGAAACAAACTAAAATAAACTTACTAGTATTCTACTATAGACTTATTGTGATTCTAGCAATGAAAGAAATACCATTGTTGTGGAGACAGTGACCCATGGATGTTCTGGGGTTAGGGAGAAGGAAAAACAGGTGTAATAGGGGGCCATTTTCAGGACTTGGGAATCATCCTGAATGACATTACAATGACAGATACAGGCCATTATATATCTGACCATAACCTACAGAGTCGAATGGGAGAGAGCATAAACTACAATGTAAACTATAACCCATGCTTAGTGGCAATGCTCCAAAATTTGTTTATCAATTGCAATGAATGTACCACACTGATGAAAGATGTTGCTAATGTGGGAAAATATGGGAGGTGTGGGGAGCAGGGCATATGGGAATCCCCTATATATCCTCTGTAACATTTATGTAATTGAAGTATCTTTTAAAAAATAAAAAAAGTGAAAAAAAAGCTGCAGATATGATCTCGCAGTCTGACAGTTAGCATTGCTCCTCAGAATAAGCAACTTTCCACCTTTTCCTAGACACAATAAGTTTTGGGCTTAGAAAATAATCCAACCTGGTCCTTAAAATATTTATTAAGTAGAATGAATATTTTAAGGTATTTCTCTGGGCCTAAGAAAACATTCAGCTGTCTCACTAAAGAGTAATAAGAAGTGTATCCTACTTTGAGACACTGACTTTCTGAAGTTAGCCTTACTATATGAAAGTTTAAGAATTACGTGAAAGTATGGAATCATCACTCTCTGAAAACAGTGTGCCAAAATTGAATATTACTATGTTGAACCCCTTCCTAGCTTTAACTAAAAACATAGAAATCATGAAGTCTTCTATAACATTAGTTTTAAAAACACACAGAAGTGAAAAGTCCTAATTTTTAAAAATTACAATTTCCCCCCCTACTTTATACCAACATGGAATAATTTCAGGTCTCCTGTACTAAAAGCTGGACTTTTAAAAAACTAGTATTATAATGTTTAATATAATGATTTCAATAAATAGTGGCTTCAGTTTCAGCTGGACCCTGAATGAGTCTTCAAATACCTCTTTTTCCCTCAGGACATTTTGGTTTTGCAAAACTTTGCTTATGAGCATGTTGCTTGGGGTGTACTTCTTCATAAAGGAAGTCTGCAGTCAATTCATCCCCACTGTCTATCTCAATATTTCTAATTATTCTAAAATTTCTATCAGAGGGCTCTTGCAGCTAGAATGCACCATCCATTCTCTCTCTTATATTGCATGTCTATCCAGACATTGAATAAATAAAAACTATGGACTCCAAATAGGCTCATTCATGGGAATGTTTATACATAAAGAAGTGGTAATGTGCTGAATCTTTGGGAATCCTCTTTGGCAAATTTTTTACTTCTGTATTTGTTGTGTTGGTCAAAATTATAACTTCATTTTTTATATCTATTTCCAACTGCACATAGTTGAGCTGTCTGTTATTCAGTTTTTTCCAAAGCCTGAAAAGCTTCTTGAGAAATAGGAAATGCTACTCCTTGTAGTGTTTGATGCTTAGTGTCCACACTCACATCAGTTTGTACCTCATTGATTTTAATCTTCCATAATTCTTCCTCAGCTGCAGTCAAGAGGGCAGGGGAAGATTGTGATAGCAAATTTTTTTCATATCCACGTAATGATACATCTTCCTTCACTGTTCCAAATACTTCATCTTTAATGTGGCCACCTCCAAACTCCTTCTTCAGAGTTGCTCTTGTTGCTGCATGCAAAATTTTTTGATGAACACGAGAATGATCTGGAGACCATGCAATGAATATCCATTCATATCCCTGGGAATTCTGAGACTCTAATCTGAATAATATATAGCATGGTTGTTTGTCTTCCAGCAGGGGTAGACCTTATCCCAGGAATCTGAAGGCTGACTACATGACCCAATCACAAGTTACTCTTTAAATGGACATCCATTATATTTCATTATTTAGGGTTCTGTATGATACATTTCTAAAATGCATTTTATTTCCAACAGGAGTAACTTTAACTTTTACATTTTAGTTACTGGACTAGTCCACTTAGGGAGTGATAGAATTTAAAATTTTTGTTCAATGTTTCTAAAATATGCTGCTTTATAGTAGATGTTTGTTCCTACTCAGTGAACAAGTTGTAATTTATGTAGAACAATTGCATATTCCTCAAATTATTCTGGTATTCCATTTTCCATAGATATTTTCAGAAGTCTGTATTTTCCATTTCTTGCTCTGGCAAAGATATCTTTAACATCTTCACTAGCTTGGATGCCATTCTGGTGGGACATGGTGGTGGCCACGGGCTCCGGGATCTGGCACTGAGTGCAACGAGTGGCCCTGGCCGGGCTCCAGGAAGTCGCTTTCAGCACTTTAAATATGTAATCCTATTGCCTTCTTGCTTCCATGATTTCTTATGGGGAATTGGCCCTTAATCTTTTTGAGGCTCCCTTGTATCTGACATGTTGCAAATGTGTCTTGCAGCTTTCAGAATTCTCTCTTTATTGTTGGCATTTGAGAGTTTGATTATAATATGTCATGGTGTGGGTCTCTTTGGGTTTATCCTGTTTGGAATTTGTTGAGCATCTTGGTTGTGTATATTCATGTCTTTTGGAAAATTTTTGAAGTTTTCAGCCAAACTATTGCTTCAAATATTGACTCTGCCCCTTTCTCTCTTCTCTCTTTTTTTTTTTTTTTATTTTTTATTTTTATTTATTTATTTATTTTTTTTTTATTATGGGTAAAAATCAAAATTCTCACAACACATACAAACATCTGCAAAATGATATATAAATATACATGCACACATGTGCACCTGCTTACAAAAATGTTGTCCATTTGTCCATATATATATATATATATATATATATACATATATTCTAAGAGGCGCCCAGATCACCCAAAACACCACATGGAACCCACTGGGATTCCCATGTTGCCCACCTCCCACACCTCCCATCACATCCCACACAAACATCTCCCACAGTGTGGCCCACCACCCTCAATGAACTTACACATCCTGGAGCCTTGCCACCAACCATAGACCACAGTTCACACTGTAGACCACACTCTCTCCCACTCAGTTCTGAGTGGTGTGTGCTGATTTAAAATGGCCTACATCCGTTGCCACAACAGTACTCAGGACAACCTCCAATTCCCAAAGAAGCCACTGTATTTCAACTGCTCGTCCCCTCCCTACCCCAAAAGTGTCAAGTAGCCACTGGCTCCACCTCATTGTTATAATGTCTTGCATTGCTAGAATCACCATATGTGAACAACAGAATACCATCAAGTCCACTCTAGTCCATAGTTCTTCCCCCAATCCTGAGGGGACTGGGATGGTGATGTCCACTCCAACTCCAAGTGAGAGAGGGCCTACATCCCATGGATACGGTGGGTGGGATGATCCCGCCTGCAGATGCAGGCCCTCTCCATTCCCTGGGATGGCCATTTCCCATCGTTGTCTCCTCACCAGGTGACTTGGATGAGTCCATTGAGCTGTAGGGTAGGAGTTGCAGCTCCACCTAGATTTCATGCACACCTGGCACATAGGTAGGCGGGAGGCTCCAGTCTCTGGAAGTATACCTAAAAACTCCAGCATCGCATATAGGTTTGAATAGAAGGGACTGGTGAACCATGTGCAGGGAGGACTTATTTGAGTCCAACTCTGTCACTCTCAGGAGCACAAACTCCAAAATAGAACCCACTGATAAGGCATCAGTCTCTGGGGCCATCCCCCCCCATATAGGACCAGGGTGTCTCCGGAGCTTTCAGGAACCCCACTGAGTGGGGTGATAGGCTCTTAGATGTTCTATGAGCTCCTACTGAGGTGTGCGTAAGAGTTACCTCTGGGATGACCTCCCGACTCTCTTTGAAGTCTCTTAGCCACTTGAACTCGTTTGTCTTTACCATTTCCCCCTTTTATTCAAGGTCTTTTTCCAGTTGTGTTGCCAGTTGGCACTTGGGAAAAGTTTTCAATTAGCAATAATCGTGCCTCGGATAAACCTCATCGGCTACGATACTGCCACTGTGCAAAGCTGCCAGTTGGCACTTGGTATTAATCCCTCGTTGCCAGGGAGGCTCATCCCCGGGAGTCATGTCCCACGTTGGGGGGAAGGTAATGCAATCATATGCTGAGTTTGGCTTAGAGAGAGGCCACATTTGAGCAACAAGGAGGCTCTCAGGTTGCAACCCTTAGGCACCCCACAACTGCAGGCTAAGTCTCATTTACAAGAGCAAAGACTTACAAGGGTAGTCATCAATAAAAAAAAAAAAAAAACATGAGTGGGTCATCCTATTTTGACATCTCTCTTCTCTTTATGGGGCTCCCACAATGTATGCTTGATGGTATCCCACAGGTTCTTAAGGCTCTGTTCACTTTTCTCCATTCTTTTTTCTTTCTGCTCCACAGACTGAATGATTTCAATTCTTATCTCAAGTTCACCAATTCTTTTTTCTACCAGCTCCAATTTGCTGCTGAACCACTATATGGAATTTTTATTTCTGTTTCTATGGTCTTTAGCTATGTTTCATTCCTTTGCATGATTTCTATCTCCTTATTGATATTGTCTTTGTGTTCATTTATTGTTTTCTTTAAGTCCTTTAGTTCTTTGTCCATGTTTTTCTTTAGCTCTTTGAGCTTGTTGTCTGATATGTCTCAGCCTGGGCCTCTTAAATGATGATTTCTAATGCTTTATCTTCTCCTATGCATGAGCCATAGCTTCCTACCTTTGTACATTTTGTAATCTTTTGCTGCAACCTGGACATTTTGATATTATCTGTTCCTTAAGCTTGACCTATCTAGTGTTAAGACAGAGATTTCCTTGAATGCCAGGAGCATATAGGGATTCTCAAACACATGAAAGATGTCACAACCTGTACAAAGACCCTGAAACAGCTCACAGTTCTCACACCTTGGGACACAGAAGCCATTTGATAAAATGCCCCCATCAGTCTTTGAGATTTTGCACATTGGAATTCAGACTCTTGAAATTACTTAAACCATGGGTTCTTAAGCTTTTTGACCCATGGACCTCTTTGCCAGTTAGGTAAAAACCATAGACCTCTTACTAAGTCTACACTATACTGTGTATTATTTAATAAATACACCACAACTGCACCAACACATCCCTACAAGAATAATGGTTTTGTTGTTGTTGTTGTTGTTGTTTTGAGGTACTGGGACTGGGGATTGAACCTGGGACATTATATGTGGAAGGCGAGCCCTCACCCACTGAGCCACAGTGGCTCCCCTGAATTGGCTCCCTTGTCTGTTTGCTTGTTGTTTGCCCGTTAATTTGTTCATTGTTTGTTTGTTTATTTTCTTTAGGAGGCACTGGGAACTGAACCTGACCTCCCATGTGAGAGGCAGATGCTCAACAGCTGGAGCCACATCTGTTCCCCATAATATTTCTTTTTTCCAATTCAAGCTCACAGACCCCTGGTTAAGAACCCCTGACTTAAGCACTTAACTGGCAAAGAGACACTAAATAGTTCATTGACCTTATATTTTGAATTTAGATGATAAATCAACTCAGAAAACTGACACACATGGGAACACATTTCAGAACAGCAATGGGCCTCAAATTCAAGGAGAGAACCTCAAAATTCAGAGGTCTTCACAGTCAGGGATGACACAGAGCTTCACAGCCTGGGGTACAGATGCCCAAACAGCCTGGAGACCTCATACCTGAAACTCAGACTCCCAAAGTCCCCCAAATACCAAGGAATTCACAACCTGAGACAGAGAAACAAGCATCTCAGCAACCTGACATCCAGTGACACGTGCTCCCAAGGACCTCAGGACCTGATGGGTCAGCAGCCACCTAAGACTTCAAAGAGCTCACACCTGGAAACATATCCTCAAAGTAGTCAAAGCCATTACTCACTAGGAAGCAGAACCCCAACAGCTTAGAGACTTCACAGCCTAGATTCCCAAAGAACTAAGAGAGCTCACAGCCTAGATTCCCAAAGAACTAAGAGAGCTCACACTTGGGACCTAGTCCCTTAAACTGCCTAGAAGCCTTACATTTCTCCCTGTAGATCAAGCCTTTTGTTCTGTAATGGACAAGGTCTAGGCGTTCTAGGCATTGTGGCAGCTGTTCCCCTATGCCAGCCAGCACCTTGGGGGCGGGGAGGGAACTTTCTCTAGATATCCACATTCTCCCTATGAAAGCCTGGTAGATTCCTTGAGAAGTCCTGCAAAAGGGTGGGAACTCCCTTATGACTGTACCCACACACACACACACACACACATACACGGATATACACACTTATTCACACTCTCTCCCTAGCCTACACTTGGCCTCCAGAAATTCCTCGATATTTCTACTTTATTGTTCCTGCCAATGTATATAACATTCGGTGGCATCTGGTGGCTTCTTCCCCAAGTGAGCAAATGCTTTGGTCCAGTGTCCCTCTGCAGGCACTTGTTCCTCTCCACTTCAGGATGGCCATCTGTCCTGTGATCTCAGTTCTCTGATGAATTTCAAAGTCATGTATGTGCTGGCTATCAAGATTTTTCTTGTTTTAAGGATGGGAGTTTCTTTTTCTCAGCTCTTTACAGAGCCATGTTGAAACCAGAAGCCTTTTCAATTCCTTTTAACTTAAAAACCCTCCTCTGCACTGCTGGAATAGAATTGGAAGTCCAGAAACAAATCCACCGATCTGTGGCCAATTGATTTTTTGGCTTTATACTGCATTGCTTAAGCTCTTAATTATTTTTAAGTTGTATTGTGGTACCATATATGCAACAGTAAATTTCCCATTTTTAACTACTTGCAATTAAACAATTTGGAGGTGTTAACTCCTTTTGCAATGTTGTGCTACCATCACCACCTTCCATTATTAAAACATTTGCATCCCCACAGAGAGACTCTGTACCCAGTAACAATCAACTCCCAGGACATATAATGAAATTTACAGTGCAACTACAAAAAGACAAACATCCCAATTTAAAAATGGGCAAAGGACTTGAATAGACATTTCTTCAAAGAAGATATACTAATGAGTAATAACACCTGAAAAGCTAATCAACATCATTAGCCTTAGGGAAATGCAAATGAAAACTACAATGAGATACCATTCTACAACCTGTAAAATAATCATTATTTGAAAAAAAAAAAAAAAAAAACAGCAAACTACAAGTGCTGGAAAAGATGTGGAGAAAGAGGAGCACTCCTTCACTCTTGATGGGAATGTACAATAGTGCAGCCTCTGTGGAAGACAGCTTGGCAGTACCTCAAGAAGCTGAATATAGAACTGCTGTATGATCTAGGAATACTATAGGAATATATTTAGAAGAACTGAAAGGAAGGATATGAACTGACTTTTCCACACCAATGTTCATAGCACCATTATTCACAATTGCTAAAATATGGAACCTGCCCAAGTGTCCATCAACTGATGAATGGATAATTAAACTGTGGGATATACATACAATATAATACTATTCAGCTGTAAGAAGAAATGAAACCAGGATGCATATGACAACATGGATGAACCTAGAGGACATTATGTTGAGTGAAATATGCCAGATACAAAAAGACAAATATTGTAGGGTCTCACTAATATGAACTTAATACAATTCATGAGGTAAACTCTAGAGTATAGGTGACTTGGAAAGAAAATGTGAGTTCAGAAAATTGGCTGATGCTTAATGCATGTAGCATTATAAATAAGGTTAAACGCAAATGTGTGGAAATGAATAGAGTTGATAATAACATTATAGTGAGTATAACTAACTGCTGATTTATAAATGTAATTTTGGCTGAAAGTGGTACTCTATGGGCATAAATGTCAACTGAAAGGAACCTAGAGAATAATCTAGGGAATGTAGAACAGTGATTTCGGTGGTGGATGGAGATTTTGGTTAATAATATAAATATAAGAATGCTCTTCTTTTACAAAGTGCTAAGAATATGGTGGTATATGAGAAAATTACAACTAATGTAATTTATGGACAACAGTTAACAGTAATATTGTAATATTCTGCAACAATGGCAGGAAGATATTATTTCAATTCTAATGGGCAACAATGGCAGTGTTTAAGGGGATATGGGATTATTCCTTTTGTTGTAATGAAAACATTCTAAAATTGACAAGTGATAACAGCACAACTCTGTGATGAAAATGAGAGTCACTGAGTGTACACTTTGAAAGGGTTGTACAAACCATGGGACTGTATAACACAGGGAATCCAGTGGTGGAAGATGGACTGTGGTTAACAGGACAAATATGAGAACACTCTCTTATGAAAGATAACAAATATATATTACTAATAATGGGTGTTAATAATAAGAGGGTTTGGGGGGAAAATACATCAAATGTAAGATATGGGCAATAGTAGCAATATTTTGACAATTCTCTTTCATAGTTTGTAACAAATGTTCTACAACAATGCAAGGTATTGATGGTTGGGAGATGCACGTGTATGATGATATGCATGTTTGTTTTGTAAATTCCCACCTTTTACTACACAGTTATTGTTTATGTATGTTCATGTATGAATGATATAGGTCAATAAAATTATAGTTTTAAATGAGCAAATTGTTGGGGAAGATGTGGGGAAATTGGAGCTCCAGCTCAATGTGGGTGGAAATGTAAAATGGTGCAACCACAGTGGAAAGCAATATGATGCTTCCTGAAAATTAAATATGGAATTAACATTTGATACAACAATCCCTCTTCTAGGTATATAGCCAAAGAGAGTGAAAACATGGCATCAAACAAATATTATACACTAATGTTTATAGCAGCATTATTCACAATACCCCAGAGCTGGAAACAATCCAAATATCCATCAACAAATGAATATGGTATATACAAACAATGGAATCATATTCAGTCATAAGAAAAAATGAAGTTATGAGACATGCTGCAACATGAAAGAACCATGAAAAATTATGCTCAGTGAAATAAGCCAGACAACTTAGGACAAAAATTGTATGAAGACATTTATGTGATATATCTAGAATTAGTAAATTCACAGATATAGGATGTAGAATAGGGTTATCAGGGGATGAGGGGAAGGGGAAGGGAGAAAATGTTTAAAACGGCAAATTTCATATTATATATGCTACCATATTAAAAACAATTGGCACATAATCATATTGAGGCTCCCATGTACATATTGTGTGTTTTCTCCCTTGCAGTTTTCAGGATTCTCTCTTTGGCATTCAACAGTGTTATTATAATTTGTCTGCCTGAGGATCTCTTTGAGTTTATCCTGTTTGGAGATTGTTGAGATTCTTGGATGTGTATTTTCACGTACTTCGTTAAATTTGGAAAGTTTCCAGCTATTATTTCTTTGGATATTCTTTCTGCCCCTGTGGTGATTTGAAGCTGTATGTACCCCAGATAAACATGTTCTTAAAGTTAATCCATCCCTGTGGGTGTGGACCCATTGTAAGTAGGAACTTTTGATGAGGCTAATTCAGTTAAGGTGTGACCCACCTCAATTTGGATGGGTCTTAATCTTCTTACTAGAGTACTTTATAAGAGAATGAAATTCAGACATAGAAAGAGAAAACCACAGACACAAGAAACTGAAAGTAACAAAACCCGGAGTTAGATAAGGGAGAGACCAGCAGAGTCTGCCATATGTCTTGCCATGTGGCAAAGAAACCAATGATTGCAAGCAGCTGGTCTTCGGGAAGAAAACATCACCTTGATGATGCCTTGATTTGGACATTTTCCTGGTCTCAAACTGTAAGCTAATAATTCCCATTGTTTAAGCCAACCCATTTCATGGTATCTGCTGTAAGCAGTCTATGAAACAAAAACAGCCCCTTTATCTCTTCTTCTCCTTCTGGGACTCCCATAATGCATATATTGGTATATTTGATGATGTCGCACATGTCCTATGGGATCTTACAGCTCAAGAACAAAAAGGCAAATGACCCAATTTAAAACTGGACAAAGAACTTGAATAGATATTTCAAAGAAATATGAACAAAGAAGATAAACAAATGTTCAATAAGAACATAAAAGACGCTCAACACCATTAGTATTAGGGAAATGCAAGTCAAAACCACTATGAAATATCACTTCACACCCTCAAGGACTGATATTATTTTAGAAAATGAAAAGTATGGGAAAGTATATGGAGAAATTGGAACTTCATGTATTATAGGTGGAAATGTAAAGTTGTGCAGCCTCTGTGGAAAGTAGTATGGTGGTTCTTCAAAAAATTAAACGTAGAATTACCACATGACCTGGCAATTCCACTCCTAATTATACACTCAAAGAAATAGAAAGGAGGGACTAAAAAAGATATCTGTACACCAACGTTCATAGCAGCATTATTCACAGTAGCTAAAAGGTGGAAAGAACCCAGGTGTCCATCAACAGATAAATGGGTAAAGAAAATTTGGTACATACACACAATGGAATATGATTTGGCCATAAGAAGGAATGATGGCAAGCAGATGTGGCTCAAGTGATTGGGCATCCGTCTACAACATGGGAGGACCCAGGTTCAATCCCTGGGACCTCCTGGTAAAAAGGCAAGCAGGTGAGCCAGGCCCACACGGCAAACTATGCAGCAAGATGATGACACAACAAAAGAGAGACGCAGGGGAGAGTCAAGGCGAGACGCTCCAGAAACCAGGAACTGAAGTGGCACAAGTGACAGAGTGCCTCTCTCCCACATCGGAGGTTCCTAGGATCGAATGCCGATGAAGCCTGGAGGAGAAAAATGAGAAGAGAAGGCAAGAAGCAGACACAGAAGATCACCCAGCAAAGGGACACAGACAGCAAGCGGGGGTGGGGGGAGAAGAAAAAAAAAAAAGGAATGAAGTACTCATACGTGCTATAGCATGGATAAATTTTGAAAACATTAAAGGAATGAAGTACTCATACATGCTATAGCATGGATAAATCTTGAAAACATTATGCTGAGTAAAATAAGCAAGACACATAACAACAAACACTGTATGTTTTCACTCATATGAAATATCTAAAAAATAGAACATATGAGGAGATAGATAATGATTTTTGTTTTTTTCTAATTCTTCCTTTTTTAAAAAACATTTTATACTTTATTTCTTTTTTTAACTTTATTTTGTACATTTAATAACTGAAAATAAAAACAAAAACTGAAAAGAAAACACAGTGGAAGAAAAACATACATTTCTCAATTAAATGTACTGGATACATATAAATTTTTTTTGAATCATACAATATGTTACACAATATATTTGGTTCATGGTAACGCAATCATACAGTACTTGTTCTTTTGTGTCTGGCTTGCTTCGCTCAACATTATGTCCACCAGGTTCATCCATGTTGTCATATGCTTTACAACTTCATTTCTTCTTACAGCTGCATAATATTCCATCGTGTGAATAGACCACATTTGTTTATCCATTCATCTGTTGATGGACACCTGGGTTGTTTGCAATTTTTGGCAATTGTGAATAATGTCTCTATGGACATTGGTGTGCAGATGTCTGTTCGTGTCACTGCTCTCAGTTCTTCTGGGTATATACCTAGTAGAGGTATTGCTGGGTCACGTGGCAAGTCTATATTCAACTTCTTTAGGAACTGCCAAAAAGTTCTCCACAGTGACTGTACCATTCTACATTCCCACCAACAGTGAATAATTGTTCCTATCTCTCCACATCCTCTCCAACACTTGTAGTTCTGTTTCTTTTTAATAGTGCCCATTCTGATAGGTGTGAAATGATATCTCATTGTAGTTTTGATTTGCATTCCTGTAATCATTAGTGATGTTGAGCATTTCTTCATGTGTTTTTTTTTTTGCCATTTGTATTTCTTCTTTGGACAAATGTCTATTCAAGTCTTTTGCCCATTTTTTAATTGGGTCATTTGTCTTTTTATTGTTGAGTTGTAATATCTCTTTGTATACACTGGATATTAAACCCTAATCGGATATATGATTTCCAAATATTTTCTCTCATTCAGTTGGCTACCTTTTCACCCTTTTGACAAAGTAATGTGAGGTGCAAAAGTGTTTAACTTTGAGGAGGTCCTATTTATCGATTTTTTCTTTTGTTGCACGTGCTTTGGATGTAAGGTCCAAGAAACCACCACCTACCACAAGATCTTGAAGATGTTTCCCTACATTTTCTTCTAGTAGTTTTATGGTTCTGGCTTTTATATTTAGGTCTTTGATCCATTTTGAGTTGATTTTTGTATAGGGAGAGAGATATGGGTCCTCTTTCACTCTTTTGGTTACAGATATCCAGTTGTCGCAGCACTGTTTGTTGAAGAGACTGTTTTGCCCCATTAACATTAATTTGGTAGGTTTGTCAAAAATCAGTTGACTGTATAGGTGAGGGCATATTTCTGGGTTCTCAATTCTATTCCACTGATCGATGTGTCTATCTTTATGCCAGTACCATGCTGTTTTGACCACTGTAGCTTTGTAATATGTTTCAAGGTCAGGCAGTGAAATTCCTCCCATGTCACTCTTCTTTTTTAGAATGCTTTTGGCTATTCAGGTGCACTTTCCCCTCCAAATGAATTTGGTAATTGCCTTTTCTAATTCTGTAAAGTGAGCTGTTGGGATTTTGGTTGGTATTGCATTGAATCTATAAATCAGTTTGGGCAAGATCGACATCCTCACGATATTTATTCTTCCAAATCATTAACACGGAATGTCTTTCCATTTGTTTAAGTCTTTTTAAATTTCTGTTAGCATTGTTTTGTAGTTTTCTGCATATAGGTCCTGTACTTCTTTGGTTAAATTAACTCCTAGGTATTTGAGTCTTTTTGTTGCTATTGAAAATGGAATTTCCCCCCTGATTTCCTCCTCAAGTTGTTCAGTACTAGTGTACAAAAACATTACTGATTTTTGCGTGTTGATCTTGTATCCTGCCACTTTGCTGAACTCATTTATTAGTTCAAATAGCTTTGTTGTGGATACTTCAGGATTTTCTAAGTACGGGATCATGTCATCCACATCCAGGATGTGGAGAGATAGGAACACTTCTTTACTGTTGGTGGGAATGCAGAATGGTACAACCACTATGGAAGACTGTTTGGCAGTTCCTAAAGAAGTTGAATATAGACTTGCCATGTGACCCTGGAATACCACTACTGGGTATATACCCAGAAGAACTGAGAGCAGTGACACAAACAGACATCTGCACACCGATGTTCATAGCAACGTTATTCACCATTGCCAAAAGTTGGAAACAACCCAGGTGTCCATCAATAGACGAATGGATAAACAAACTGTGGTCTAGTCACACGATTGAATATTATGCAGCTGTAAGAAGAAATGAAGTCGTAAAGCATAGGACAACATGGATGAACCTGGAGCACAGTATGTTGAGCGAAGCAAGCCAGACACAAAAGGACAAATACTGTATGAATGTGTTACTATGAACCAAATATACTGTGTAACTTATTGTTTGATTTTTTTAAAAATTATATGTACCTATTACATTTAATTGAGAAATGTATACATTTATTCATCTTTGTTTAAAAAAAAAAAAAAAAGCTGAGTCAGCTTTAGGCTGAGTCCTTCTCTCTCCCCTTTCCTGGGATGTCCTCAACAATTAGTCCCAGCTAGAATAGAGGGAGATTGCGAGGGTCAGATTTCTCCAGCCCTTCGCCGGTTCCCAGCACAAACCACTGTGTGGTCCCACCTGGCCTGGAAAGGCTTGTGGGACACAGCAAACCAAATTTGTGGGTCAGAAGCTGAGTCATCCTTAGGCTCTGTCCCTCTCTCTCCCCTTTCCTGGGGTGGTAGGTCCCTGAGAGCCCGCTTTGTCTGTAGTCAAAGGCCCAGAGGCCCGAGAATTCTAAAGTGTGGGGGATGGTACCGGCAGCAGCTCCTGCTGGTTTCAACGTACAGTTCTGTTGTCTTTTTTTTTTTTTTTTTTTTTTTTAAAAGATTTTTTTTATTCATTCATTTATCCCCCCCTTGCTGCTTGTGCTCGCTGGGTCAGCCAACCATGCCATGCGGGCGGGCCCGCCTTCACCAGGAGGCCCCGGGAACCGAACCCGGGGCCTCCCATATGGTAAACGGGAGCCCCACTGATTGAGCCACAGCCGCTTCCCAGTTCTGTTGTCTTGATTTCCCTCCTCTGTCCTTCTCTCCTCTGGGTGGTGTCCTTTGCCTGGTGTCCTAAAGCCTAGAAGATCTCTTTCTAGGCTGTTTCAGCCTATCCTCTAGCTATTTTTCTGGAGGAGAAGAGAGTCCCGTGTCTTTCTAGTCCGCCATATTCCCAGAAGTCCCCTCTAATTCTATCTTGACTTCCATTATCTCATTGATGAATTTTTCTCATACTGATTCATGTTGTTCTTTCATATCTTTTGTCATTTCTAAATCTCTTTTAGTTCATTCAAAAATATTAGGATAGAGTTTTTACTTGTTTTATTGGCATCTTTCTGGTACTCTGTCATTCTGTATGGATGTTATTCCCTCTTTTTTGTGATAATAACTTTAAAGAGTGACTGCCATTCTTTTACATGAAATTAATTTTCTTGAATGTTTAAAGGGGAAGTATGTTTCAGAATAGCTTTTCTAATTACATGGCTCTGTAGCTCCCTCTTCTGTTTTTGTGAAAATTTTAAAAAATATATGGCATCTTGCTTTCTGAGATATCCCCGTTCTGTTTTCAATGCTTTTATCTGGACCTTCTTTTCACTTTATCTCTGTTGTCCTTCCTGCTCACATTAGATTCTATTCCCAGAAATTTTTCTAGTGTGGCTATTTTGGCAGTTCATTGGATCCAGACTGTCCCAACCCTCACTTTCAGATTTATTCTCTACTTTTGTACATGTTTGAAAATTTCTATTAATGAGTTTTAAAAATCTGTATCTGAGAGAGTGTGTGTATGTGTGTGCATGTATGAAAATACTAGAAGTTTACATAAGAAATGGATAATAATGGTTAATGGCAGGGGGAGGGTGGACACAGGGTAGATGGGTGACAAAGATGGCAGGAAGCTTTTTACTATACACCTTTTTCACCTCTGTTTTTGAAGCAGACACATATTAGCTATTTAAAATTTAAGTAATTCTTTAAAATACACCTACATACTGTCATACACTGCAGGTAGGAATCCAAACCACTACAACACAGAAATATTAAACTCCCATCCTGGGGTGTTATGTTATATTCTCAAAGAGGGGCAAGACTCTCTGGAGAACATAGGCAGTGCCTAATAAAAGAAAACAGAGGGGAGCAGATATGGCTCAAGTGGTTGAGTGCCTGCCTCCTACATGGGAGGTCCCAGGTTCAGTTCCCAGTGCCTCCTGAAAAAAACAAAAACAAACACAAACAACAAGCACAACAAATGAAAAAACCAACTCATGGGTGCTGACATGGCTCAGTGGTTGAGCACTGGCTTCCCACATTTGAGGTCCTAGGTTCAATCCTGGCCCCCAGTACAAGAAAGAAAGAAAGAAAGAGAGAGAGAGAGAGAGAGAGAGAGAGAGAGAGAGAGAGAGAGAGAGA
>JAKSZT010054169.1:147543-199303 GCA_026826555.1 Tolypeutes matacus
AGAGAGAGAGAGAGAGAGAGAGAGAGAGAGAGAGAGAGAGAGAGAGAAACAGACCAATATGTCAAGCCCTCAATATTAATGCATATAACTATGAACCTTATTCTTCAAAAAATTGAAACTTAGTGGTTACCATAGGTTCGAAGGGGAGGGGGATGGAAGAATGGGTGGAACATAGGGCATTTTTAGGACATTGGAATTGTTCTCCATGATCTTGCAATGACAGATACAGGCCATTATACATTTTGTCAAAATCTATAAAAGTGTACAGTGCAAAATGTATACCATAATGTAAACAATTGACCATAGTTAGTAGTAATGCTTCAATATTTGTTCGTCAATTGTAACAAATGTACCATACTCATGTAGATGTTATTAATAGGGGAAAATATGAGAGGAGAAGGGAGTGGGGTATAGTGGAATGAATCCCTTATATTTTCTGTGACTTTTCTGTAACCTAAAGCTTCTTTGAAAATAATGTGAAAAAAAATAAGACACTGGGGGAACATACAGAAGAAATTGTCACTGTACATAAAAGATAACAGGTCTTAGAGTGATGAAAGGCACAATGCAAAAAATTTATTTAAATTTTTAATTTTTTAAAATTATTTTTATTTATTTTCTAGGCTTTGTTTCTTGGAGGTTTTGGATTGCAAAAGAGTCACAACTGGGGCAGGAGAAGATCACTGGTGCGGGGTGTCAGTGGTGGGAGGATGTGTGGGGAGGGTTGCACTTGGGGTATGCCCCTATGGAATATGAATGTGCTCAAGTGGTCATGGGGTGTTTTCTCAGTGGGTGGAGACACACACAATAATGAAAGAATATTGAATTCCCATCCTGGGGAATCCTGCTCCATTCTCTAATACAGTGGCAAAAATCCCTAGAGTACAAGGGCAGTGCCTAGCGAGGGAGGACAAACCATTACATCAGACCCTTGATATTGATGTTTGTACTTATGAACCTTGTTCTTGTGAAATAAAAACTTAGCTTAGTATTATGTATTGCCTAAGAGTTACCTCCTGAAAGCCTCCTTTTTGCACAAATGTGGCCTCTCTCTAAGCCAAACTCAGCATATAAACGCACTGCCTTCCCCCAGCATAGGACATGACTCCCAGGGATGAGCCTCCCTGGCACTGAGGGATTATTACCAAGTGCCAACTAGCAATGCATTTAGAAAAAAGTCTGTGGCCAAAAGGAGTAAATATTAAATACAAATGAGTTTTCATGGCTAAGAGATTTCAAAGTGAGTTGGGAGAGGTCATTCCAGAGGTTACACTTATGCACGTCTCAGAAGGATCTCACTGACTGCCACAGTAAGCAGTACCTCAATCAGGGGGGGCTCCTGAGGGCTCTAGAGACATCTAGACACTATAGGTAGGGCAGACAACCCCAGGAATTTAGCACTTTGTCAGTGGGGCTTACCTTGGAATATATGATAACCTATCCCCCCAATGTATCAGAGTTAGACTCATTTATAATTTTCCTATGCATGGCTCTTATGCCCCTTTTATTTGAACCTATAATTAGCACTATACCCATTAAATATGTGTCCCAGAGACTTAAATTTTCAGTCTGTTCATAAGAGGATTGAGCCCTGGATCTCAGCAAAGTTGCAGCCAACACCTACTCTCTAGTTCATTGGACTTGCCCAGGACAACTAACAAAAGGATGATAATGGATAATTTCCATCCCAAAAAGCAGAGTATTTACAAGTGCAAACAAGAGAGTTCCAGCCATCTGCCCCATGTGATCTAAGCACCCTCTCAATCAGAAGCAGAGTAGGCATCACTATCCCAAAATTCTCAAGATTGAGGAATGAACAAACATACAGGGGGAATGCAACTATGGACTAAAGTAGACTTGTTAGTCAAGTAATGGAAGAACTTGTAACATTGATATAAAGATAGTGGTCACCAGAGGTTCTGAGGGGAGGGAGAGTGAAGAAAGGTGTCACATGGGGCATTTTTTGCACATTGGAATTGTTCTGCATGACATTGCAATGGCGGATACAGGCCATTATACATTTTGTCAAAACTTACAAAATAGTGCGGTGCAAAGTGTGAACCATAATGTAAACTATAGACCATGGTTAGTAGCAGTGCTTCAATGTGTTCACCAATTGTACCAAATGTACCACACTAATGTAAAATATTGTTAATGGGAAAAAGTGTGGGAGGGGGAGGGGGAATACGTTAATCCCCTATATTTTCAAAGTAACATTTATTTAATCTAAAGTTCTTTTTAAAAAACTGCTAAGTGGATATCTATAACCAAAAGCGTATTATTATTATTATTGAAATAATGAAAATGCTCTAATAATGATTGAAGTGACAAATGCCCAACTATGTGATTATACCAAACACTATTGATTATACACTTTGGATGAATTGTATGCTTTATTAATATGTACCAATAAAATTGATTTGTTTAAAAAAAAGAATTATTAGCATATGAAGAGGTGATCAAAGAGTATGTATCTAAGAAAAACATAGGAAATAAGTCTTTTGGAGTTGTGTCATTTAACGCAGGAGGTCAAGCCCAGGAAAGTTGACCAAATAATTTGATAGTCCAGAGAAACCACATGGCCCAGCATCAGCCATGCCTTTATTATTCACTTAACCCAGTGGCTGCCAGCCAGGAGAAACTCTGCTCCACCTAACAAACACAGTTAGCTTTTATAAGGTTACAAAGCAGGGGGAGGGTCATAACCGACACAGAACAGTGGGACACAAATGTTCCTAATTGAAAATTACCAGTCCCCCTGATTATCTCAGATGTTCTTTCCAAGTTTACATCCAGCTTCCTGTTTATGAGGGTCAGGTCGTTGGCCAGACTAACCAGTCCACTTTCCATGGCCTCGGGTTCACGGAAAGGGCATTCTGCCTTCATTTACCTCATCGGCAAGTATAGTCTTTTACTACCAACGTTAGGTTATTTTCCTGGATTTTGTCATCTTCTAAACATTTGTAACTGGCTGTGATTTATTTTCTTAATCAAAATAAACATTAACTTGTGTACCTAAAAAACAAACAAACAAAAAACAAAACAAAACTACTGATGCCCAGGCCCCATTCCCAGACCATATAAATAATATTCTCTGGAGTTGGATCCCAGGCACTGATATTTTTAAAAAGTGGCCCAGATGATTTTGATCCCTCCTATCAGATTTTGGTTTCCTCACTGTACCTGACATGGCAGGCTTATTCCTACCTGCACACCTTTGCTCACCCTACTTCCCTCCCACCCCCCAACCATACCACCCCCCCATCCCACCCCCACCCCTGGCTTTGGAAGTCATTATCTCCATCCCACATCCTTGCCTGCTGAATTTCTACTCATCTTCCAAGACCCAACTTAGATGCCTTCTCCTCCATAAGGACTTCTCCAATTCTCCCCACACTCCTTCCTTTGATGATTCCCTACTGCCTACAGGAAAACTCCTTGGCATGGCACACAAGGCCACCTTTCTATCCTCATTACCTGTTTCTTCCCCACCATGTACTTATTCCTTATGCTTCTGCCACACCAAACCATTTGCCCTTGTGCAGCCACACTTATGCCTGAGCCTTTGCAATACTCTTCCCAACACCCAATCTCAACTATGCCCTTAACCAACTCCTACTCACCCTTCAAGACTCAGCTCATGCATCACTCCTGTGAAGCCTTCTCTAAGCCCCTCTGCCAATCTCCCAAAATTAGAGTTAGGTGTTCTCTACCCTCAGTTCCCTCACACCTTGGACTTATCTCTAGCACTTAGGTCATTGTGTCTGGCTCCACTAACTGGAGCATTAGGTCATTGTGTCTGGCTCCACTAACTGGAGCTTCTTGAAGGCAGGGATTGTGATTTTTCCATCTCTGGTTTCCTTCCCTGCAGAGGCCCTACCATAAAGGAAGTACTTACAGAATGTTACTGAATTATATTGCTCTGTGCGGTTTACTGGTATTCATTCTGAAAATTGCTGGTCTCCACTTCAAGTTAAATCCCTGATAACGGAACACAATAGTTTAAGACTAGTATGAACAGCACCGAGGAAACTATACTATAACCTCCCTCATTCTAGTTCATTTCTTTCGATAGTATCTAGGTCTAAGATCTTAATACCTTATTTACATTGCATTATCAGGCCAGCCTTTGAGGTCTAAGATCTTATTAATGTTAACAAGCCAGGATTTGAGTACCATCCCCTCAGCCAATTCTCTGCTTGTCAAATTGCTTTGTTTAGTCAATAGTTCTCAACCCTGGCTACATATTAAAATCAGCTGGGGAGCTTTTAAACCTCCTACTGCCAGGCTGCTCTGCAGATCAATTAATTAGAATTTCTGGGGGTGGGTCCCAGGCATCAGGGTTTGTTTTTTGAAGCTTCCAGGTGATTCCAATAAGCAGCCAAGATTGAAACTCACTAATAGATTTAAAGCCATAGAGTTCCCTCAGCTGGATTTGTCCTTCTATTTTGCTTTGTTTGCCTACCCTTCCTTCCTATCCTCACCTCCACTCTTCACTCCCTCCCACTTGCCTGCCCTCTGGTTGCTCATATTTGTTGCCTTGATATGACTTGCAATACTCAGCCAGAAGGCAACGAGTAGTGGAAATTTGACTGAGCTGGGAGTCAGAAAAACTGAGGCTTTGTGTGCCCCTTTGCAGTCTTGGACATTGTAAGGGTTGAGACTCGAGCAGTGGCCTGTGAGGGTTAAACTGTGAAGGTTAAACTGTGAAGGTTAAGGCCCGGGCAGCGGTCCAACTGTTGGATCAGTTATTAGTCTACAAAGTCCTTGACTCAGAGTACACATACTCCCTAGGCATAGCAAAAATGATTCTGGGAAGTTGTATGTTGTGTTCTTTCTGTGTAACATTTGAGTAATAACAATGGTATATAAATAACCCTGCAAATAAAGAACGGCCATGCTTTCTTGCCTGCTTTGTCTGGAGCAGATGGTGACTGGGCCAATATGAACAAGCTTCCCTCTCGCCTAGAGTCTTTCTTCTGCCTACCTCCCTCGTGGGCTCCTGAGGTGGATGGACGCAGTGGACAGACACATCATTCTCTGGATCCTCAGTGGAATGGGGATCATAATACTGTTCTGCCAGGGGGTTGTGGTGAATATTACAGGAAATAGTGGATATTAAAGTCCTTTGGATGCTGGAGAGAACAATGTAAATATAAAAGGTATCTAGAACTACATGCAGTGTGGTAGTTTGAATCTTTTGTGGATGCCAGAAAATTATGTTCTTATATTGGTCCATTCCTGTGGGTGTGAACCTATTGTGAACATTTGATAGATTAAATTCAGTTAAGGGCTATTTAATTAGATTACTACAGTAAGGCATAGCCCAGGGTGGGTCTTAATCCCCTTACTGGGGGCCTTAATAAACTGGAATCAGCAAGGCCACAAAAACAGAGAGAAACTCCCGGAAGCTGAGAGGGAAGTCCCCAGGAGCCAGAAGCTGAAATGAACAGAACATAGAAGCTGAGAGGGAGCCACTGAAGCCAGAAGCTGAAAGCAATGTAGCCCAGAGGAGAGGGAAGAGACAAGCAGATATCGCTGTATACCTTGCCATGTACCTTGCCATATGAATGAGGAGCCTAGGACCACCAGCTACTGATCCTTGGGGGGGAAAGCATCATCTGATTAGCCTTGATATGGACATTTTCACAGCTTCAGAACTGTAAAGGTTATAAGTTAATAAATCCCCATTGTAAAAGCCAACCCAACTCTGGTATATTGTCTTGGCAGCTTTTAGCAAACTAAAACATGCGGCAACATAAACAAGCCTCCAAAACACATTGAGTAATAAAAAGCAAGCTGCAGGATGGTATATACAATGATAATTCTACATGTAAACTTTCAAGAAACAAAACTATATAAGTTTTACAAAATACTATAAAACATTTCTGGAAACATTCATGCAAGGTTGAGGGACAAAATATGCATGGGAAAGATAAACTCAAAATTCAAGACATATTTTTCTCTATATAACTGTATTAGTCAGGGATCTCTAGGGAAACAGAATAAATAGGAGAGATCTGTCAATAATAAGAGATTTTATAAGAGTCTCTCATGTGACCGTGGGGATGTACAAGTCCAGATTCTGCAGGCAGGCTGCAAATCAGGGGCTCCAATGAAAGTCCAATGAAGATCCTTGATGAGTTTCTGGGAGAAGTTGGCTGTCCAAAGACAAGCTGGGAAATTCTCTCTGAATGTTGAAATCACTTCCCCTTTTAAGGTATTCAACTGACTGGATAAAAGTGGCACCCATTGCTGACAACAATCTCCCTGATTGATGCAGATGTAATCAGCCATCCACCCAGTAAACTCACTGGTGACCAAAGTCCATAAATATTCTTGTATTACAATTGCCCAGTGCTTGCTGGACCAAACACCTAGACACAATTACCTGGCCGAGTTGACACATTAGCTTAACCATCACAGTCCACCCCTTGTCAACTCAGCAACCATACACATTACCTTAAACCATACTTAGTCTCTAAGTAAAAACAATAACAGACAAACATACAAATATATTTCTGCCTAACAATGTTCCCTTAACCTGCATACAACCGGAAGCACATTAATTCCCTACAGAATAGGGTGCAAGTTCTTCGATAATATTCACTCTTAAACTTTACATCATTAAATATTATGACATGAAATTAATACAATTTTTCATATGATAGAGGAAAAAGTTGAGGAAGAAAACAAAGAAATTGATTTTGTGTACATATACAATCATACTCATAACGAAACAAGGAAGAAGGGTTCCTCATTTCTGTAACTGGTCACATGGTCGAAGTTCATATTTATCACTACCTTCTTCCACTACCCATTCCATGTTCCCATTACCTCAGCAAGCACTTCAGCTGGCAGTGGTTCTTTGCCTGGTGGGGTGACCCAAACATTCATTCCTGAAGATTCTGGGCTATTGTTAGTCCTGCTTGGATTGGTTTGTTGCAATTTTCCATTGACTTTAATCACATGGCATGGCAGTACTAGGAGATGCCCTAGAGGATCTCCCGCATTCTAGGCAAACTCTTCTTTACCCCCATTATGTAGATGTAGTCCTATTTCCCCTTGATAGTCAGGATCAATCACCCTAGCCAGTAGAGTAATTCCCTTCTTTGCCTGTTGATTCACAGGTGAGAGGAGCCCAAAGTGGCCAGGTGGCAGTCTTAACTTCCAGTTCAATTTAATCGTTGTGTTCCCTGGTGGCAGCACTCCTCCTTTTGGGACTAAAACCTGTAGACCAGCAGAGCTTAAGGTTGCAGGGACAGGAAGCAAAAATTTTCCTAGAGGGTCACTAAGGGTAATAGTGAGTGATGCCACTCCCATTTCCACCCCTTGATTTCTGGACCCATGAATCCTGGTTATGGGAGAAACAGCACCATAGAGTGGACGCTGATTTAGAGCATACACAGCCTCCTGGAGAATGTTGCCCCAGCCCTGCAAGGTATTGCCACCTAGTTGGCACCATAATTGAGTCTTCAAAAGGCCATTCCATCATTCTATTAATCCAGCTGCTTCAGGGTGATGGGGAACATGGTAAGACTGGTGAATTCCATGGGCATGTGCCCATTCCCACACATCATTTGCTGTGAAATGGGTTCCTTGATCAGAAGCAATGCTGTGTGGAATGCCATGACGGTAGATAAGACATTTGGTAAGTGCACGGATGGTAGTATTGGAAGAAGCATTGCATGCCGGAAATGCAAACCCATATCCAGAGTCTGTGTCTATTCCAGTTAAAACAAATCACTGCCCCTTCCATGGTAGAAGTGGCCCAATGTAGTCAACCTGCCACCAGGTAGCAGGATGGTCACCTCGAGGAATAGTGCCATATCAGGGGCTGAGTGTGGGTCTCTGCTGCTGGCAGATTGGGCATTCAGCAGTGGCTGTAGCCAAGTCAGCCTTGGTGAGGGGAAGTCCACCAAGCCCAATCATAACCTACATCCCTACCTCCATGGCCACTTTGTTCATGAGCCCATTGGGCAATGACAGGAGTGCCTGGGGAAAGAGGCTGAGCATTAGCCACAGAGCAGGTCATCTTATCTACTTGATTATTAAAATCTTCCTCTGCTGAAGTCACCCTCTGGTGAGCATTCATGTGGAATACAAATATGTTCATGTTTTTTGCCCACTCAGAAAGGTCTATCCACATATCTCTTCCCAAGACCTCCTTGTCACCAATTTTCCAATCATGTTCCTTCCAAGTCCCTGACCATCCAGCCAAACCATTGGCAACAGCCCATGAATCAGTGTACAAACGCACCTCTGGCCATTTCTTCTTCCAAGCAAAATTAACAACTAGGTGCACTGCTCGAAGTTCTGCCCACTGGGAGGATTTGCCCTCGCTGCTGTCCTTCAAGGATGTCCCAGAAAAGGGCTGCAGTGCTGCAGCTGTCCACTTTTGGGTGGCACCTGCATACAGAACCATCTGTAAACCAGGCCTGAGTTTTCTCATCCTCAGTCAACTGATTGTAAGGGACTCCCCAAGAGGCCAAAGCTGTGGGCTGGGAAAAAGAAGGTAACATGGCAGGAGTGGTGACCATGGGCATTTGGGCTACTTCCTCATGTAACTTACTTGTGCCTTCAGGACCTGCTCCAGCCCTAGCTCGTATATACCACTTCCACTTTATTATGGAGTGCTGCTGTGCACACCCAACTTTATGGTTTGGTGGATCAGACAATACCCAGCTCATGATAGGCAACTGAGGTATCATGGTAACTTGATGACCCATGGTTAAGCGTTCAGTCTCTACTAAGGCCCAGTAGCAAGCCAAAAGCTGTTTCTCAAAAGGGGAGTAGTTATCTGCACAGGATGGCAGGGCTTTGCTCCAAAATCCTAAGGGTCTGCATTGTGATTCCCCTATAGGGGCCTGCCAAAGGGTCCAGACAGCATCTCTATTTGCCACTGAAACTTCAAGCACCATTGGATCTGCTGGATCATATGGTCCAAGTGGTAGTGCAGCTTGCACAGCAGCCTGGACTTGTTAGAGCCACCTCTTGCTCTGGTACGCAATCAAAACTAGCAGCTCTTCTGGTCACTCAGTAAATGGGCTGGAGTAGCATACCCAAATGAGGAATGTGTTGTCTCCAAAATCCGAAGAGGCCAACTAAGCATTGTGCCTCTTTTTTTGGTCATAGGAGGGGCCAATGCAACAGCTTATCCTTTACTTAAGAAGGGATATCTCGACATGCCCCACACCACTGGACACCTAGAAATTTCACTGAGGTGGAAGGACCCTGTATTTTTGTTGGATTTATCTCCCATCCTCTCTCATGCAAATGCCTTACCAATAAGTGTAGAGTCTTTGCTACCTCTTGCTCACTAGGTCCTATCAACGTGATATCATCAATATAATGGACCAGTGTATGTCTTGTGGGAGGGAGAGACAATCAAGGTCCCTGTGGACAGTATTATGACATAGAGTTGGAGAGTTGATACACCCCTGAGGCAGGACAGTGAAGGTATAATGCTGGCCTTGTCAGCTGAAAGCAAACTGTTTCTGGTGGTCCTTACTAATGGCAATTGAGAAAAAAGTGTTTGCCATATCAACAGCTGCATACCAGGTACCAGGGGAAGTGTTGATTTGCTCAAGCAATGATACCACATCTGGGACAACAGCTGCAATTGGAGTCACCACCTGGTTAAGTTTACGATAATCTACTGTCATCCTCCAAGATCCATCTGTTTTCTGCACAGGCCAAATAGGAGAGTTGAATGGGGATGTGGTGGGAATCACCACCCCTGCATCCTTCATATCCTTGATGGTGGCACTAATCTCTGCAATCCCTCCAGGAATCTGGTATTGCCTTTGATTTACTATTTCATTAGGTAGGGGCAGTTCTAGTGGCTTCCACTTGGCCTTTCCAACCATAATAGCCCTCACATCCCAAGTCAGGGGTCCAATGTGGGGATTCTGCCAGGTACTGAGTATGTCTATTCCAATTATGCATTCTGGAACTGGGGAAATAACCACAGAATGGATCTAGGGACCCACTGGACCCACTGTGAGATGGACCTGAGCTAAAACTCCATCAATCACCTGATCCCCATAAGCCCATACTCTGACTGGTGGACCACAGAGATGTTTTGGGTCTCCTGGAATTAATGTCACTTCTGAGCGAGTGTCTAATAATCCCTGAAATGTCTGATCATTTCCTTTTCCCCAATGCACAGTTACTCTGGTAAAAGGCTGTAGGTCTCCTTGGGAAAAGGTGGGAGGAAGATTAACAGTATAAATTTTTTGGCAGTTTAACAGGATCCTTCCCCAAGAGGACCTGGCCTTCTCCTCCATTCAAGGGGCTCTGGGTCTGTAAACTGTCTCAAGTCTGGGAATTGATTAAGGGGCCGTAATTCTCTGCATCTCTAATTTGAGTTAGGGTTTTGTTCACTCGACCTAGAACTCTTCTGCTTATACAGATCCAGAAGAAATTTAGTAGACTGCCCATGTATTTCACTTCTAGGTACCCCATGATCTATTAGCCAATGCCATAACTCCATGCGACTCAGACTATTCTGTGTGCTGTTTTGAATCTGCCTGTCATTGTGGTAGCCACAACCACTTTGTCTTTGGCGATTAACTGCCAATACTTGACTTTTACCAGACCAAGATCCGATCATCCCCATAATGTTTAAGGATCCCAATTCCATTACAGCCCTCCCTACAGTAATATCTGGACTACAGAGAAGAGCAACCACAGAGCTCTTCAGAGAAGATGGGGTTAGTCTTACAAATTTATTCCTCACAGTCCTGGTTAAAGGTGTGTCCTCTGGACATTCCTGGGGTGGGTGGGCAGATCTCAAATGTTAAATCCATTCTAGCATTCCAATCTCTCTACGCCTTTGAATCGCCTCTGCTGTTTACCAGGGCAAATCGGGCATCTCAACATCAGACATGCTAGGCCATCTTTTGGTCCATGTTTCAGTCAGCCACCCAAACAAACTGTTAAAGCCCTTTCTAACCACTCGAGCTACAGCATTGAATCCAGAATTTCTGCTTAGTGGGCCCATATCAATAAATTCAGCCTGATCCAACTTTATATTCCTTCCCTTAGTATCCATCCCGACATGTATTCCCCTGATTTCTGTCTATATAAGTTGGAAAACTCTTGCGGTTCTTTCAGAGTATAATGTACTTCCTCATGGGTCACACTTTGTATTTCACCTTTGGGAGCTTGTTGTGATTTTAGTCTAGTAATAGTTCTCTTGCAAGCTACTGACCTCAGGACATTCCTTTGCATTTTCTTCTGGTAAGACAGGATTAATCTTTTTAGGCAGGGGTTGGAAAGCAGATTGCACAGAGCAGACTGGAGGTTGGGCAGTGCATGCTGGAGTTTGGCTGGTACCTGCCTCCTGGCTGGGAGGAGGTCCAGACTCCCTGGGGCAGGCTGGAGGCTGGATAATACAAGGTTGACAAGGTGTGGTCTCCACAGGGCAGGCCATTGCTGGTTTATCTGGTAAAGTCTCAGCAGAATTTAGGGTTCCAATGTCCCCACCAATATTATCATCATCCCATATGTCTCCATCCCAATCCTCAGGGTTCCACTCCTTTCCAATCAATGCCTTCACTTTAATTGCAGAAACCCTGGGGGGTTGAGATTTTAGTTTCCTCTGTAATTCTGCTACTCATACAATGAAAGTCTGGGTTTGATTCTCAGATATCTCAAGTCTATGGCTACAAGAGACAAGATTTTCTTTCAGGGCACACACAGCAACTTTCACATCATTCATGCAGCATTTAAGTTTCAAATTTGAAGACTTTTAGCTCATCTCTTTCTTTTGTAACTATCCAGAGTATCTAGGAGGAGCCAGCCAACATCATTATACCTTTTGACTCCACAAAATTCTGTTAAGGTGTTGAAAACACTCTCACCCAGATCCTTATTTCTTATAAGCATGGAAGTAGGGGGATCCAGTGATGCTATTTTACATATCTCTATTGCCAGCTTACACCATGGACTGTTAGCAACCTCTTCATTATTGGAAAGGGAGTCATTATTACCCTTGAGTCCAATTAGAGTAGAGAGCCAAGTATAAAACTCCCAGAACCACCTCAGACATCCCATGTATACTCTGTTCCCCAAGAACCACTCCCGGTTCCAAGCTGTATTAGTCAGTGTTCTCTAGGGAAACAGAATCAACAGGACATATCTGTCAATAACATGACATTTTATAAGAGTCTCTCACATGACCATGGGGATGCACAAGTCCAGGTTCCACAGGCAGGCTGCAAACCAGGGGCTCCGATGAAAGTCCAGTGAAGATCCTTGATGAGTTTCTGGGAGAAGTTGGCTGTCCAAAGACAAGGAGGGAAATTCTCTCTGAATGTTGAAATCACTTCCCCTTTTAAGGTATTCAACTGACTGGATAAAAGCATCACCCATTGCTGATGGCAATCTCCCTGATTGATGCAGATGTAATCAGCCATCCACCCAGTAAACTCACTGGTGACCAAAGTCCATAAATGTTCTTGTATTACAATTAGCCCAGTGCTTGCTGGACCAAACACCTAGGCACAATTATCTGGCCGAGTTGACATGTTAGCCTAACCATCACAATAACTATATATACAACTTCAGTATAAAATATAAACTTTCTAAAGCAAAATAAATATGAAAGACTTTTATCATTGTCTTGCCTGTGGTAGATTGAATTACGTACCGCAACAAAGACATGTTCTTAATATTAATCGGCATTCCTGTGGGTGTTTTGAAGATAATTTATTTAAAGTGTGACCCAACTGAATCAGGGTGGGTTTTAATCTGTATTACCGGAGCCCTTTATAAGCAGAAGAAATTCGGACACAGTCAGAGAAGGGAACACGGAGAAAACGAAAGTCAGAGGAAACTGGAAGAGCAGACTCAAGAAGAGAGAACTCACCATGTGATGGGAGGTAGAGATGCAAGCCAAAGAACCCCAAGCACTGTGGCAAGGCAGCACCACAATGCTAGAGACTTTGGGGAGAAAACATGGCCTTGCTGAAGCCTTGACTTTGAATTTCTAGCCTTCCAAATCATGAGCCAATAAATTCCACACACGGGTTGGCTTAAATTGTTAAGCCAGCTTGTTGTGTGATATTTGTCATAGCAGCCTGGTAAACCAAGACATCGCCCTAGCTTAGTTCTCTCTATTGTCCACTCTGACATAGTGGAATTGGAATTGACAGCTGCTTGAAATCCTTTTCATAAGATAGAGACAGATATGTCAATAACTCAATAATTTTTTCTTTAAACTTTTTATTTGAAATAATTTCAAACTTACAGAACAGTTGCAAAAATAACACAAAATCATAGAGAGAACACCAACATACCTATCCCCAGATACTCAGATCCACCCTTTGAACATTTATCATTCCAAATATCTACTCATCTATATCAATCCATCTATTTATCTATCTGTCTATTTATATATATATTTTCTAAACATTTGAGAGTGGGTTGTATACATCATGCTGCTTGAACACGTATTTCCAGGTACATTTTGTAAGAATAAGGATATTCACTTTTATAACCACCTTAAGTGCACTTATCAAGTTCGAGAAATTTAACATTGATATAAATCCTGCTGCTGATATTCCATTTTTATATGTCCCAATAAAGTTCTTTTGAGTCTTTTCTCCTCCATTATTAGATTCTGTACAGGATCATGTGTTGCATTTAATTTTCATTGACTCTGTAGTTGCTTCCTTTCATTTTTTTAAATTGTGAAAACTTACATGCAACATAAACTTTCCAAATTCAACCTCTTCCAAGCATACCATTCAGTGGGATTAATCACATTCACAATGTTTCACTCCCTGACGATCATCCATTACTAGAATGTTCCCATCTCTCCAAATAGAAACCCTACATCCATTATGAATTAACTACACATTCCCTCTCTCCCGTGCCCCTGGCAACCAGTACTCTATATTCTGTCTCTATGAAATAGCATATTTTCCAATATTCTCTTTGTAGTTACAATGGAGTTTAAATTTAATATCCTAAATCTATCAAAATATTATTTGCTTTGATACCAACCAACATAACTTCAAACTTACACACAAACTATGTTCCTATATGTCTCCATTCCCTGATGAACTTTACCAAACATTCAAGGAAGAATTAACGCCAATCCTATCCAAATTTTTCCAGAAATTTGAAGAAGATTGAACATTTCTTAACTTATTCTTTGAGTCCAGAGTCATCCTAATACCAAAGCCAGAGAAAGATATCATAAGAAAAGGAAATTACAGACCAATATCCCTTATAATATAGGTGCAAAAATCCTCAACAAAATACTAGCAAACTGAATCCAACAGCAGATTAAAAGACATATACCATGACCAAGTGGGATTTATCCCAGAAATGCACCGTTGGTTCAACATAAGTAAATAAATTAATGTGCTAGACCACATTAATAGAACAAAGGGAAAAACTCACATTATAATCACAATTGATGCAGAAAAGATATCTGACAAAATACAGTGCCCCTCCTTGGTAAAAACATTCAGAAAAATAGGGATAGAAGGAAATTTCCTCAACATGATAAAGGGCATATATGAAAAGCCATAGCTAATGTCATACTCAACAGTGAAAGACCGAAATCTTTACACTTAAGATCAGGAAAAGAGAAGGGTGCCCAGTGTAACCACTGCTATTCAACATTGTACAGGAAGTTCTAGCCAGAAAATATATGCAAGAAAAAGAAATAAAAAATTGGAAAGGATAAAGTAAAACTTTCCTTATTTGCAGGTGACATGATCCTATGCATAGGAAATCCTGAGGGATCTACAAAAAAGCCACTAGAGCTAGTAAATTCAGCAGTGTGTGGGATATAAGATTTAAAAAACTAAAATCAGTGGTGTGTCTATACACCAGCAACAAAAGATTTTTAAAAAATCAAGAAAACAATTCCATTTACAGTAACAACCAGAAGAATCAAATTTACTTCTGGAGAAGATGGCAGACTAGGGAGCTCCAAGACTCAGCCCTTCCACCAAAACAACTATTAAACAGACAGGAATTGTCTGAAACAATGGTTTCAAAACTCCAGAGACCAGAAGAACACTGTACAGCCTCCAAGGAATAGTAGGAGGAAGAGGCTGATATATTATGGTAAAGAACTCTAAATTGCTCTCTCCATGCATTGGCTACTGGTGCCCATTCCCAACTCTCATGGCAGGCTACTACGGGGTCCAGTCCTTGGCTAGCTGCTGGTGACAGAAAGGGATGCAAAAATCCTCTTCACCAAGAACAGGAGTGTGGATCATGGTTTTTGATTAGCAAATTTGGATCACTGATTCCCAGCTCTAAAGTCAACTATTGTTTCAACCTGTCACAGACAAGGTGGTGGCAACCATTGCTTCAAACCTCCCCAGGCAGGGGCAGAGGTTGTGGAGATTTAAAGATGCACAGCTGCCTCAGGTCTGTGGGGAAAAGTGAGCTGAAGGGTTGCATTTCCTGGGCAGGCCAGAAAAGCTCAGTTTTGGGGAGCCATCAGAGAAATTGTCGGTGCCCTTCCTGACACCCACCAAAGGGGATTTTGGAGCCGGTCTGCACCCCCTTCATGGATCCCTGGACCTGTTTTGCCTGGGAGAGACTGAACTGGGAAAGTCTTCCTCGGGGTAATCCTCACCCCTCCCCGCCCCCCAGAATTTTTCCAAAAGGCAAAAGAAGCATGGGACAATAAAAGGAATGTAAAACCTATAGAGGCAGACAGTCTGACACAATGGACTGCTTGGCTTCAATAGCCGGGCAAGGGAGTTTTGACCCCTGGGAAAAAGAGGGGACAACCAAACTCCTATAAACAGTGGAAATCCAAAACAACTAACATATAAAAGCTCGGTACAAGACAATGGCCCAGTAAGACAGGGAAAACTGTGCAGTGCATTCGCCTTGAGCAGATGTATGAAAGAACAACATGAATCAATATGAGAAAAATTCCTAAATGAGGTAATGGAATTCAAGAAAGAAATAGAATAAAATAAAAATTATTTCAAAAATGAAGACTAAACTAGAGAAAGCATAAGAGATAATAAACACAACAGGTACTGGCTGAAGGGAAATAGGTGAAAAGGAGGAAATCTTTTATTGTTCAAATTGATTTTATTTTAAAATTTCCAAAATTTACGAAAACTATATCCACCAGACAAAAACTCCCCTTTAAACCTTGTTCTTACCCCCTGGTAACCTCTAATCTACTTTCTATCTCTACAAATGTAATATAGATATATCTTATGAGTAAAATCATCTAATATTTGTTCTTATGTGCCTTGCTTATTTCACTCAGTGTAATGTTTCCAAGATTTATCCATGCTATAGCATGTACGAGTACTTCATTCCTTCTTATGACTGAATAATATTCCATTGCATATATGTACCACATTTTCTTTACCCATTCATCTGTCGATGGACACCTGGGTTCTTTCCACCTTTTAGCTACCGTGAATAATGCTGCTACGAACGTTGGTGTACAGATATCTGTTTCAGTCCCTCCTTTCAATTTCTTCGGGTATATAATTAGGAGTGGAATTGCCAGGTCATTTGGTAATTCTACATTTTAACTTTTTGAAGAACCACCATACTGCTTTCCACAGAGGCTGCACCATTTTACCTTCCCACCTATAATACATGAAGTTCCAATTTCTCCATATACTCTCCAACACTTTTCATTTTCTAAAATAATATTAATCCTTGAGAGTGTGAGGTGATATCTCATTGTGGTTTTGATTTGCATTTCCCTAATACTAATAGTGTTGAGCATCTTCTCTTGTTCTTATTTGCCATTTGTTTATCTTCTTAGGAGTAATGTCTATCCTAGTTCTTTGTCCAGTTTTAAATTGGGTCATTTGTCTTTTTGTTCTTGAGTTGTAAGATCCTAAGGTAGTGCAATGTCATCAAGCATACTAATATATGCATTATGGGAGTCCCAGAAGAAGAAGAGATAAAGGGGCTGTTTTAGTTTCATAGGCTGCTTGGAGCAGGTAGCATGAAATGGGTTGGCTTAAACAACGGGGATTATTAGCTTACAGTTTGAGGTGAGGAAAATGTCCAAATCAAGGCATCATCAAGGTGATGCCTTCTTCCCAAAGACCAGCTGTCCTCAACCCTTGGCTCCTCTGCCACTTGGCAAGGCATATGGCAGCCTCTGCTGATCTCTCCAGCTTTTGTTGTTTTCAGCTTCTTGCTTCTATGGCATTCTCCCTCTTTGTCTGAATTTCATTCTCTTATAAAGGACTCTAGTAAGAGGTTTAAGACCTACCCAGATTGAAGTGGGTCACGCCTTAACTGAATTAGCCTCATCAAAAGGTACTACTTAAAATAGGTCCATACCCACAGGGATGAATTAACTTTAAGAAAATGTTTATCTGGGGTACTTACAGCTGCAAATCACCACAAGGGCAGAAAGAATTTTCAAAGAAATAATAGCTGGAAACTTTCCAAATTTAACGAAGGATATGAAAATGCACATCCAAAACTCTCAACTAACTCCATACAAGATAAACTCAAAGAGTTCCACAGCCAGACACATTATAATCAAACTGTTGAATGTCAAAGACAGAGAGAATCCTGAAAACTGCAAGGGAGAAGACACACAACATGTACATGGGACCCTCAATAAGATTAAGTGTCTATTGTTTTTAATATGATAATATATATATAACATGAAATTTGCCATTTTAACCATTTCCCCCTTTCCTTTCCATCCATCCACTGGTAACCTCCATTCTACTTCCTATATCTGTGAATTTGCTAATTCTAAATATTTCACACAAGTGTCTTCATACAATTTTTGTCCTAAGATGCCTAGCTTATTTTACTGAGGATAATTTTTCAAGGTTTTTTTCATGTTGCAGCATGGCTCATAACTTCATTTTTTCCTTTTTATTTTATTTTATTTTTATTTACTTATCCCCCCTTGCTGCTTGTGCTCGCTGTGTCCATTTGCTGTGTGTTTTTCTGTGTCTGCTTGTCTCCCTTTGTTGCGTCATCTTGGTGTGCCAACTCACTGCGCCGCATGGGCCATCAGCTCACCGCGCCGCAAGCGGGCAGGCTTGCCTTCACCAGGAGGCCCCAGGAATTGAACCCAGGGCCTCCCATATGGTAAATGGGAGCCTAACCAATTAAGTCACATCCACTTCCCTATTTTTTTTTTTTTTTGAGGTCACCAGGGTCGGGATTTGACCTGAGATCTCATATGTGGGAAGCTGGTGCTCAACCACTGGCCACTTCACCTCCCCTGAGTTGGGTTTTTCATTTGTTTGCTTGTTGTTTGTTTTCTTGTTTTTAGGAGGCACCTGGAACCAAACCTGGGACCTCCCATGTGGGACTCAGGTGCTCAACCACTGAGCCACATCCGCTCCTCTTCATTTTTTCTTACAACCAAATACTATTCCATTGTTTGCATGTACCATATTCATTTGTTGATGGACATTTGAGTTGTTTCCAGCTTTTGGCTGTTGTGAAAAATGCTGATATAAACATTAATGTACAACTATTTGTTTGAAGCCATGTTTTCACTGTCTTTGGCTATACACCTACAAGAGGGATTGTTGTATCAAATGGTAATTCCATATTTAACTTTCAGGAAACACCATATTGCTTTCCACAGTGATTGTACCTTTTTACAATCCTACCCACATTGAGTTGGAGCTCCAATTTCCCCACATCTTCCCCAACACTTGCTATTTTCCAATTTTGTAAATAATACCCATCCCTGTGGGTGTGAAGTGGCATCTCAGTGTGGTTTTGATTTGCATTTCCCTAATGGTTAATGATGTTGAGAATCTTTTCAGTGTTATTGGACATTAGTATATCTTCTTTGAAGAAATGTCTATTCAAGTCCTTTCCCATTTTTTTCCTTTCCTATTTTTTAAGTATCATTTTAATTGAACTATATCATTCATACATGAACATACACAAACAATAAGTATATAGTAAAACTTGTGAATTTACAAAACAAACATGCATATAATCATACAAAGTTCCCATGCATCTCCCTACCACCAACACTTGCATTGTTGTGAAACATTTTGTACAAACCATGAAAGAGAATAGTCAATATATTACTACTATCTATAGCCCATATCTTACATTTGGTGTATTTTTCCCCAACCCACCCTGTTATTAACACCCTTTATTAGCATTATGTATTTGTTATCGTTCATGAGAGAATGTTCTCTTATTTGTCCTGTCAATCACAGTCCATCTTCCACTACTGGATTCAATGTGTTATAAAGTCCGATGCTTTGTACAATTCATTCAAAGTATACACTAGTGGCTCTCGTTTTCATCACAGAGTTGTGCTGCCATCACCTCAGTCAATTTTAGAACGTTTTCATTACTCCAAATGGAAAAAATCCCATACTCCCTTATACCACCCCCACTGCTGCCCCTTAAATTGGAATAATATGTTCCTGCCATTGCTGCAAAATATTACAATATTGCTGTTAACTGTCATCCATAAGTTACATTAGTTGTAATTTTACCATGTATCACCATATTCTTAGCACTTTGTAAAAGAAGAATATTCTTATATTTATATTATTAATCAGTCTTGTCCACCACTGAAATCACCATGTCATACATTCCGTAGATTATTCTCTAGTTTCCTTTCAATTGACATTTATGCCCACAGAGTACCCCTTTCGGCCAGAATCACATTTATAAATCAGTAGTGTTAATTATACTTAATATAATGAGTTACTATAACTCTATTCATTTCCACACATTTACAATTAGCCTTATTAATTATCCTGCACACATTAAGCATCAGCTACCACTCTCAAACCACATTGTATTTCCAAGTCACCTATACTCCAGAGTTAACCTCCATGAGTTTACTCATCATATTTAGTTCACATTAGTGAAACCATACAATATCTTTCCTTTTGTGTCTGGCGTATTTCACTCAACATAATGTCCTCTAGATTCATCCATGTTGTCATATGCATCCCGATTTCATTTCTTCTTAAAGCTGAATAGTATTCCATTGTATGTATATCCCACAGTTTATATATCCATTCATCGGTTGATGGGAACTTGGGCTGGTTCCATATTTTAGCAATTGTGAATAATGCTACTGTGAACATTGGTGTGCAAATGTCAGTTCTCATCCTTGCTTTCAGTTCTTCTGAATATATTCCTAGTAACAGTATTGCTGGATCATACCACAGTTCTATATTCAGCTTCTTGAGGTATTGCCAAGCTGTCTTCCATAGAGGCTGCACCATTGTACATTCCCACAAATAGTGAAGGAGTGTTCTTTCTCCACATCCTTTCCAGCACTTGTAGTTTTCTGTTTATTATTATTATTATTATTATTATTATTAAAGGTCATTCTGTAAGGTGTAAAATGGTATGTCATTGTAGTTTTGATTTCTACTTCCCTATTGGCTAATCATGTTCAGTATCTTTGCATGTGTTATTGGCCACTAGTATATCTTTCTTGAATAAATGTCTACTCAAGTCCTTTGCCCATTTTTAAATTAAAAAAAAATTTTTTTTGAAGTATGTCATTCATACATGAGCATAAATAAACAATAAGTGTATAGTAAAAGTTGTGAACTTACAAAACAAACATGTATAGCATCATACAGGGGTCACATACGTCAACCCACCACCGACACCTTGAATTGTTGTGAGACTTTGTTACAAATTATGAAAGAATATTGGGAGCAGATGTGACTCAAGCTGTTGAGCATCCACCTTCCACATGGGGGGTCCTGGGGTCAGTTCCTGGTGCCTCGTAAGGAAGACAAAAAAAAAAAAAAAAACGAGCAGACATCAAGCAAAAACAATGAGGAGACAAAGAGAAAAAGAACAAGCAGACAATGAGCAAGAAAAAAACAAAATGAGCAGGGAGTGGATGTGGCTCAAGCAGTTGGGCGCCCACCTCCCACATGGGAGATGCCAGATTCAGTTCTCAGTTCCTCCTAAAGTAAAAATAAAACAGACAATGAGCAGTCAACGAAGGGGAAAAAAACCATGAGCAGACAAGGAACAAAAAAATAACAAGCAAACAGACAAGGGAGCCATCTTGGGGAGGGGGGAGGAAATATCATCAAAATCTTACTACTAACAGTAGTCCATATCTTACATTTGGTGTATTTTTCCCCAAACCCACCATATTATTTTTTAAATATATTTTTATTGCATAAGTTGTGAACTTACAAAACAACCATGCACATGTGTAGAATTCCCATACAATATCCCTTCATGAACACACCACACCATGGTGGAACATTTATTACATATTATGAGATAATATCAGACTATTACCACCAACTATGGTCCATAGTGTACATCTGGAACACTTTTTCCATACTCCCCCATTATCAACGCAGTACATCTTTGGCATAGATGCGTGCATTTTACAGTATTGCTGTTAACCACAGTTCATAGGTCACACCAATTGATTCTTCACATGCTTCTCCACATTCCCACCACCCTGCAATAGTGATATATATCTGCTCTAGCTCACAAAAGGACACTTCTTGCACCTGTACCATAAACCACAATTTTCATCCACCACTGGGTTCATTGTGTTATTCAATCCCTAGATTATTCTCTAGCTTTCTTTCAACTGACATTTCCATCCCTAGGCTACCCTTTCAGCCACATTCCCATTTATAAAGCAGCTGCTACTCACTATAATGTGTTACCATCAACTCTATACATTTCCACACTTACAGTAAAGTTAATTAAAACTTCTATATACATTAAGCATCAATAGTCCTTCTCAGCCCTCCTCTTATCTCCTAATAACCTATACTCTAGGTTTTAATTCCATGCATTTATTCTTCTTATTTAGTTCATATTAATAAGACCATGCAATACTTGGCCTTTTGTATCTTCCTTTGCCCATTTTTAAATTGGGATGTTTGTATTTTTGTTGTGGCACTGTAAATTTCATTATATATCCTAGATTTAAGTCTCTTGGACCTATACCTATCAGCTCTAGTACTAAATATAGATTCAGATAGAAGGGATAAAAGAGCCATGTGTAGGGAAACCACCACTGAGTCCAACTCTGTCACACTGGGGAACATCAATTCCAATTTAGGGCCTGCTGGCAGGGTGCCAAACACCTGAACTGTCTGCCCTGCCTATGGTGCATGGATGTCTCCAGAGTCATCAGTAGCACCACTATTTGAGGTAGTATTTACTTTGGCAGTCAATGAGATCCTGCTGAGACATACATAAGCATAACCTCTGGAATGACCTCCCGACTCATTTTGAAGTCTCTTAGCCATATAAATTCATTTGTCTTTTCCATTTCCCCTTTTTGGTCAAGGTCTTTTTCCAGTTGCATTGCTAGTTGGTGTTTGGTAGTAATCCCTTGGTGCCAGGGAGGCTCATTCCTGGGAGTCATGTCTCATGCAGGGGGGAAGGTAATGCATTTATATGCTGGGTTAGGCTTAGAGAGGCCACATTTGAGCAACAAGGAGGCTCTCCTGAGGTAACTTTTAGGCACTCTATAACACTAGGCTAAGTTTCCATTTCAAAAGTAAACGTTCATAAGTACAGTCATCAATATCAAGGGCCCATCATTGGATCATCCTCCTTCATTAGTCAGTGCCCCTGTACTCAGGGGATTCTTGCTATCCCATTGGAGAATGTGGCAGAGCTCCCCAGGATGGGAATTCAATATTCTTTCAGTTATTGTGTGAATCTCCACCCACCATGACAATGACCCATGAACACTTGAACACATTTATATGCTTTATAGGTATGTCCCAGGTAAATCTCCTCCCGTGTATCCCCCATCACTGACACCCCGCACCAATGATCCTCCCCTGTCATAGTTGTAGAGGTGTTTGATATTTTGAGGATCTGTGTCATCTCTAACTGTGGGCACCTCTGATTTTTGAAGTTCCCTCCTTGAATTTGAGGTCCATCACTGTTCTGAAATGTGTTCCCACATGTCAGGTCTGAGTTGGTTTATCAACTAAGATCAAAACATAAGGCCAATGAGCTTTATAGTGTCTCTTTGCAGGATAAGTGTTTAAGTAATTTCAATAGTCTGTATTCCAAGGTGCAAAATCTCAAAGGCTGATGGGGGCATTTTATCATATGGTGATATTAGCCTTTTGGGGCTTCTGTGTCCCAAGGTGTGAGCTGTTTGAGGGCCTTTGTACAGGTTGTGACATCTTTTATTTCTTTGAGAGTCCCTATATTATGGTGTGCAGTTCATTTGGTCATTGCGCCATGGAGTGAAAGTTCTGAGCTCTTTTGTGGTCTGTGTCCCATAGTAACAGGTCTCTGATTTTTTTTTTAGGGATCTGTGTCCAGGGTGTGAGATCTCTAAGCTGTTTCAGGCCCTGTTTTATAGGCTATGATCTCTACAAACTGATTTATTTTCTACCTAGGTGTGAGGTCTTTGAGCCTTTGTGGTTCTGCTATCCAGGACGTGGGGATTCTCAACACTTGTGGGGCTCTTTCCCTGTTGGTGAGATTTTTATATTCTGAGCCCTTGTGTCCCTGAGTGTAGAAGCTCTATCGTTTGATGGGTTTGATTCCTGTTTATTCTTCAGAGGTATGTTTCAGGCCTATAAACTGATATAGTACCTATGTACAGAATAAGAGGTCATGCAGTCGTTTGAGTTTCTCTACAACATGTAGAATCATAAAGCATTTTGTGGGTCTCTGTGTGTGATATCTAGATGTGTGGTATCTGAAGTTCTTTGGGGGATTTTAACATACAGTGAGACGTTTCTCACATTTCCTACATTATTCTTTCTAATCTATCCACCTATCCATCCATCCACTTTCTATTTATAGATCTATTTTCTAAAAATTTGAGAGTAGTTTGTATACATCATGCTCCTTGATCACATAGCATTTCCATGTGCAATTCCTAAGGACAAGGATATTCACTTATTTAACCACCCGAGTAAACTATCAAGTTCAAGAAACATAACGAAGATGTCTTAACATGGGTCTCACAGCTGACCCTTCGGTGGTGCACGGTCAAAACTCATTTTAGAAACTGCCTTTAAAGCCTCACACTAAGATTGGGTACCCCCAGCCTGCTGGCCCCCCACTTCTGAGTCCTGCCCCAATCACACTAGCAAGGGATTCACTGGCAGCTGCAGCCCAGCCCTGGCTGACTCATCTCACCCAGAGTCATTTATTCTATTCCTTTCCTAACTCGACCTGGGAGGGCACTGAGGGGAAGGGATGATCACCCTTTCTCCCTTGGGTTCCCTATTTGGGTTCCAGGGAAGTTGTTGGAGAAACTAGCCAACTCCCAGGTGGTGTCAGGCTGGAGGGCCTGGAGGCTCATAGAGGGCCAAGCCCTGGGTGTCTGCCTCCGAGGACGAGGAGGGCCAGAGTCCTCTGTCTCGCTCCTTTTAGGTGGAGGGGTAGTGACGTATCCCCAAGTCCCCTCAGACTGGATTGTCTGAGCCTCGCTCCTCCCCATTCCCTCCCCCTTTCTGTGGTGTCTGTCACTCCTCACTCTGACGCCAGCTGGCTCTCCCTTCCTCACCTTCCTTCGATCTGCTTGCTTTCTTGCCTTCCTGCCGGCTGTCCCTCATCCCCTTCCTTTCCTTCTCCACTTCCCCTGTTGCTCCCCTCCTCTTTGCCTTACTCAGCTTCCATGTCGCCAGTATATGGTCGTCTCCTGCCCACTTCCCCCTCCCCCCACACAAAAAGAAACAAAAAGCTGGCCCTATGATGGCTTCACTATGTCTGCAGATGACTCCCAGGTTTATAGCTCAAGTGTCTGGGTGGATGTGTAAATCATGAGTTAATTCTTCCAAGACTGGGAAGGGAAGGTGGATATAAGTGGAACTGACACTGTGTACCGACCATAACATTTATTGATTCCATCGTAAGATGCAGGTTTATTGTGATGTCACACGTATGCATTTATTCATTCAGGAAGTACTGCCATCAGTTCTGTACCAGGCCCTGTACAGTGTACCAAAGATGTAGATATCAGAATAGATCCCTGTCCTCTCAGGAGAGTGTGTTGGTTTAAATGCGGGCATACAGAGCTGTGGGGGCCTGAGAAAGGGCATCTCAGCATCCTGGGGATAAGGTTGCCAGATTTAGGAAATGAAAATACAGAATGCCTGGTCAGATCTCAATTTTAGATAAGCAACAAGTAATTTTAATGTAAGTATTTCCCAAATAGTGCATGAGACACACTCACACTAAAAAGTATTTGTTGTTTATCTGAAATTCAAATTGAACTGAACCTTTATCTTATCTGGAAACACTACTGTGAGTTGACATCAGGTTGCATAGTGTTGCTGGAAAGTATAGTATTACACAGGCTGAGGCATGCACTGAGGCCAGAGAGTAGACAAGGTAGGAAGTATTCATCTAATGGCTTCCATTTGGTCTAAACAGGGAAGTTCTTAAACCAGAGTCCACAGACCCTTTGGGAGTTTGTGAATAGAATTCAAAGAGCACATGTACTTGGATGGAGGGAAATTGTATCTTAATTTCCATGTCACTAACAGAAATTTAGCATGTCTTCCAATTAGGGGATGTGGGTAACAAACTACAACCGTATTAACAGTACCTGTGACTTTGTCACCAAAAGATAACATATTTTCATAGCACATTACAGTTGTTGCAGATTGCTCCAAATAACATCACTATTTCAGAAAACTTGTAGTCACTAGGCCTGTTGCTAGACCAGAAGAGCATCCTGCAACATCCTTGAAAGAATGGAAAGAGGAGACTGCCTATCTGCAGAGAAGATTCGTAAGCAGAGCACTCCACTCCACGGAGGCCGGTGCCCATCCTCTACTGGAGGCACAAGCCACCTCCGGAGCTATTCCATGGCTGGAACTGGAAGCTCCACTTGCCAAAAACAGGGGAGGAAGAGACTGTTGGGCACCAACTTCAGCTACTGATTGGTAAATTCGGCTGGCCAAGTATAATCCTAAGAACAGCTAAAGTTTGAACCTGTGCAAGTCGGAAAGTGGTCTGTCGCCGCCATTGTAGCTCTGCCCCTGGCATGAGGGGAAGCAGGGCTGATTGAAAATTACAGCGACGGTACGCACCTGCTTCTTTCCACCCAGATTGGACTGTAGCCCTAGCCTAGTCTCCAGCCCCACCTCTGGCAGGGAGGAAGCTGGGAGGACCTGCACCAGCCTCTCCAGGTAATGGCAGGCACTTTCAGCCCACACAGACTGGATACTCGGACACCTGTAACTCCACCCCCGCCCCCCAATAAGATAGGAGGGGAACTGTGTTTCCTCTTCCTCTCCGGGCAACTGCAGGCATTTTCAGCCTGCACGAACTGGTTTGTTGAGCACCTTCAATGCCATCTCCACACCCCCACACCCCTATAGGGTAGGAGTGGGCTGGTGTTTCCTCAGCCTTTCTGGGCAATGGCAGGCACTTTCGGCCTACAGGGCCTGAATTGTCGGGCACCTGTGGCTCTACGCACACCACCCAGTAGGATAGGAGGCACCTGGAACCGAACCCGGGACCTCCCATGTGGGACTCAGGTACTTAACCACTGAGCCACATCCGCTCCTCATATTTTCATAGCAAATTATATTGCTGCAGATTGCTCCAATAACATAACTATTTCAGAAAACTGGTATCACTGGACCTGTTGTTAGAGCTTGTTATTTAATGTGTTATTTAATGTGTTAATAATTAGCTATATATATTACTACATCATAGATGTACTTATTATTTTGATATTTGTATTTCAAATTTTTTTTTCCTATTGTAATCCTATTTATCTCATGCATGCATTATTCTGGGAATGGGTTCCTTAGACTGGCAGTTCCAGACTGCCAGAGGGGGCCACAACATTAGAAAGCCTAAGAAACACTGCCCTGAAGAGTAATAGCAACTAACATTTATGTAGCTCTTACTAAGGGCCAGGTATTGTCCTAGGCCTTTTTTTTCTTAAACAATTGTCAACTCATTTATTCCTCACAACAGTACTACAAGGTAGGCTTTACTCAATATCAAGGTAACATTTAAAGTTAGCTTTGAATGACCAAAAACAAAACAAAACGAAACAAACAAAACAAAACAAAACAAGTCAGTCATGCAGAAAGCAAGCATTCCAAGTGAGGGAACAGCTAATGCAAAGATGCACAGAGAGAAAGACGGTCATTGTGGCCTGAGCATATTGGGCCAGGTGAAAGTGGTTTGATTTTATGGGAGGACTTCAAGTAGACACATAGATTGTGAACCTGGTGTTAAGCTCTTTAATGAATACATGAATACAGTGTAGTAGTGACCATGGTTAACAACTAGATCTTCCTGGAAGCAGGTGGGGACATAATTTGATAGAGGAATCCTAAAGCAGCATGGGGTGGTTTTAGTTTCCTTGGCTGTTCAAGCAAACACCATGCAATGTGCTGGCTTAAATAATGCGATTGTGTGTGTGTATGTGTGTATTTGTGTGTGATGTTTCCTTTTATATATTTTTAGGAGGTACCGGGGATTGAACCTGGTGCCTCGTACATGGGAAGCAGGTGCTCAACCACTGAGCTAAACCCATTCCCCAACAATGGAAATTTATTGGCTCATGGTTTTGAGGCCAGGAAAAGTCCAAATCAAGGCATCATCAAGGTGATGCTTAATTCTCAAAAACCTACATTCTGGTTGTGGCTGCTGGTGATCCTTGTCCTGGGCTCCTCTGTTTTGTGGCAGTGCATATGGCAGGCTCTTCTGGCCTTTCCCTTTTCTTCCCGGTTTTGTCGTTGTTCAGCTTCTGGCTGTTTGTTCTGTGGCTTTTTCTCTGTGTGTCTGAATTTCATTCTACTTAGTCTGAATTTCATTCTGCTTATTAAGGACTCCAGTAATAGGATTAAGACCAATCCTGATTGGGTTGGGCCACACCTTAACTGAAGAAATGTCATTAAAGGTTCTATTTACAATGGGTTCACACCCACAGGAATGGATTAAGTTTAAATACATGCTTTTCTGGGGTACACAGCTCCAAACCATTATAGGCCTGAAAACGTAGACCAAGACGCATGGAGTAAAGCACTTGGATTGGGGGAAAGAGTGGAAGGAAGACAGAGTAGATGTCTGCTACGCTCAAAATTCTAGTTGAGATGCTGGTTGAAAGATGTTCTAGGATGACCATAAACCTGGGTCTTAAATAGCAGTGTCTGGTTGAAGTCCAGTCTGCAATGTGTGGTCTGGGCTATGGGGCTTAAAATAGGTTAGACACAGACCGAGGAGTGTAGGAAAGGCTGAGGTAATGAAAGATTTATTTTTTACTTTTCTGTTGATGTCTCCCTGGGTTCATGCTTCTCAGCAGCTCTGTCTGAGAAGGTCTGTCTCCTAATATCTCTGTCTCAGTGGCTCTCCACATCCATACCACTCTGTCTCTGCATCTGTTCCTCTCTCTCTCTGCTTCAACATATTTCTCTCCATATATCTCTCAGTATCCCAGAATCTTCATCTCTGGATCTCCATGTCTCTGTTCCAGAATCCGGTTCTCTGCCCCTTCTTCTGTTGATACTGTAACTGTCTTTCTCCAACTGGGAATGTTCCTCAGGCTCCAGCACAGAGTCTGGCATATGTTTATACGCAAATGGAGACCTTTTCTGAGGAGAAAGGGACTCTCAAGTCTTCCGTCCCCCTTCGCGGAGCTGACAGTCTGCAAAAGGCCAGGTAGGAAGTAGGGCTAAGGCTGTAGTGGTATTGCACTGCTGCTACCTTGCTCTTTCCCCCAAGCCAAACACCTAATCAGAGGATCGCTCACTGGCTAGGCAACAAGCCGGCAGGCACAGACCGCGACCTTTCCAACGCCGGAAGGCCCGCCTCCTCCGCCCCGCGCCACGGCTCCCAGTCGGCCCAGCCCCGACCCTTGGCCAATCAGCGCCTGCGTAGGCCTGGCTGGGAGGAAGTTTGGCGCAAGATGGCTGCTGCGTGTCGGAGTGTGAAGGTAGAGCGATCGTTGTCCCTGCTGCTTGCCGGGCTGGGACGGCGCCGCCGTGCAACTCAGGGGAAGAAATCGGAGCTGGGAGAAAGGGTCGTGCTCATCGAGGCCTGGTAGTGTTGCGATTGGGTTCGGGAGGTGAAGGTCAACACTGATACATGCATGATGTGATACATGTGCTGTCGGGGGATGAGACCCCCAGAGGTCCCAGTGGTGAGGGACTTGGGTCACGCCGCAGGCGTGACTAGAAGCCTGGAGAACGAGCAGTTGAAAGGGTGGAAGTGGTTCGGAAAGTGCAGCAGCTCACCTTGTCCCTCTTCGCAGGGCTTGGTCGCGGTGATAACGGGAGGAGCCTCGGGCCTAGGCCTGGCCACGGCGGAGCGACTGGTGAGTCAGGGGGCAACTGCTGTGCTTCTGGATCTGCCCAACTCGCATGGGGAGACCCAGGCCAAGAAGTTAGGAAACAGCTGCACCTTCGCCCCCGCCGACGTAAGTGGGGTCATCTGTCCTCTCGCAGGTTGTCTGAGGTCACGAATACCGGCCTAGGTACCCGTGCTCTCCGCCCCCGCCATCCCGCCCCGCATAAGGATGTCGTTTATGTGGGTGGTGGGCCCATATCCTTATCCTTTTCGTCCTGAGTGTCCAAGAATTGTGGGGTTCCTTTGGTAGGACTCTTAAAGCCGGGATTCACAAGAATGAGGGGTGAGAATTGGACATATCCTGGAGGGGGTACCTGTAGTTGGACAATGCATATTGTGTCCTGTAATATTATATTGACAAAGTGGAAAAACTTGTTTTCATGAAACCAAGTACAAAGAGAAAAGCTTGATGAAATCATTTTAGCAGGTAGGGATACAAAAAAGCTCGTTTATTTTTATATCAGTAATTCTTCAAACAGGGTTGTATTGGTGCTCCCGATCCACAGCAATGGAGACTTTCCAGGGTTATGTATCTTTATCAAAAGAGGCTGTGGATTTGAAGAATGTTTTGAAACACTGCCCTAGAGGACCTAACATTTTCACCTTAGCCTCACTCTGCTTAAGTTCCACCAAACCCTTTCTCTTGGCTTCGCTCTCACTTAAGATGGAAGTTTGGGGCATACCCGCAACCCCCACCCCCTGCCGCCCCGGGTTTACTGGAGAGTCTCTGTGCTGGAAGATGCAATACCTTCGCCATTTCTCCCTTTGAAGGTGACCTCAGAGAAGGATGTGCAAGCAGCCCTGACTCTAACAAAAGAAAAGTTTGGCCGGGTGGATGTGGCAGTCAACTGTGCAGGCATTGCAGTGGCCCGCAGGACATTCTACCTAAAGAAAAATGAAGCCCATACCTTGAAGGACTTCCAGCAAGTTCTCAATGTAAGGATTTGGAGATTCTCCCGGGTAGAAGTAAGATATATCTGGCTGTTGGTCCCCCAAAAAGCCTTTAGGGGACAGAAGGCTGCCTTTGTCTCACATCTTACTCCGTGTTTCTACCTGTCCTCCAGGTGAATCTTATAGGTACCTTCAATGTGATTCGCCTGGTGGCTGGCGAGATGGTCCAGAATAAACCAGACCAGGGTGGCCAACGTGGGGTCATCATCAACACTGCCAGTGTGGCTGCCTTCGAGGGCCAGGTGTGTGGGCAGGGGCAAGCCTTGTGCCCCGCAGTGAGTTTATGAGGCCCTCCCACCTATGATCCACTCATTTTCCAGGTTGGACAAGCTGCATACTCTGCTTCCAAGGGGGGCATAGTGGGCATGACACTTCCCATTGCTCGAGATCTGGCTCCCATAGGCATCCGGGTGATGACCATTGCTCCAGGTAGGCATATCCCCTCCCTGCTGCACCTGGAATTGTGTGGGATCCATGGGCAATTGAGAGGGGAAAGTAACTTACTCAATAGCAGCTATCTCTGGGCCCTAGGGAAGCACCAAGAAGTAGGGCTAAGGTGAAGAACCAGGTAAAAGCAAAGCAAAGGTGGGTCTCTGACTCTGGCTGTTTTTTCCAGGCCTGCTTGATACCTCACTGCTGGCCTGCATCCCAGACAAAGTGCGTAACTTCTTGGCCAGCCAGGTGCCTTTCCCTAGCCGACTGGGTGACCCTGCTGAGTATGCTCATCTGGTACAGGCCATCATTGAGAACCCATTCCTCAATGGAGAGGTCATTCGACTGGATGGGGGCATCCGTCTGAGGCTTTGAAGGGAGAGGGCACAGAGCACACATTCTCCTCTGCCCCACCTTCTCCCAGAGCCCTAACTACCAGTATGAAAGGAAGCCCAGTTGCCCTGTTGTACCTCGGCCCACTAGTCACCCTCTGTGCCTAATAAAGTTGATATTTCTCACAGGGAGTGGGCAACACTATGTGCTGGGAGGACTGACATGGGGAAAAAAGGTGAATGAGTAAAGGCTCTGACTAGGTTGGTTGCTCAGAGCCCTGCAGTAGGGTGGAAGGGGCAGAATCTCACACCTTTTGCATCTTATTACAACATGTGCCTTTGATATCAGTAAGTTTATTATCTAGGATGAAAAGTTGGGCATACTGGATCACTTCCCTCCTGCTAGGAAATGGATGGGGGCGGGTGGTATACAGAATTTTCCTCTTGACTCTGAGCTTGATGGAGAGAAGGGGTAGGTGACCATTCTAAGCTCAGTGGCTGCTGGTGTTGAACTCTAGGTGATAATGAGCTGTAGGTTGATTGGTGTAGATTATTGAATTCAGGTTATTTTGCCTGTGAAAGAAATCCAGAGGCCTCAGCTAATTTGGCATTCATCCCCACCCCCACCCTCTAGAACTTACAGGGCCTTTTGCTCCTTAACCAGCTGCTTGTTGAAAGATTCCAGCCCCCTCCAAAATTCACACAGTTCCTTCTCCTGCTACTCCAGCTCCAGCACCACCTGTGCTGAGTGCATGGCTGGCTTTCCCATTCGGCACCCAGTGCTTGTTCGGCCTGGCGCTGTGTCTCTTTTCCACGGTGTTGTACCTCTTGGACATTCCTGATAGAAGCTCTCTGCTCTGAAGTCATTCCCTTCCAGCAATAGGGCAGGATCTAGTGGGTAACTAGAGGGTGTTGCATGTCCTGTGTGTTCTCAGTTAATAGGGTCATTTGTGATCTGGTTCTCGATCTCCAGGATGTTGGCCTCATGATTGTGCTGATGATCAAGGGCTGCCGCTCAGGCAGCTCAGCTGGCTGGTGGGGCCCCGAGAATATGAGTGTGTGGGTGCACAACCTCATAGAACTGAGTCACAAGGGTTGGCGTTGACCCTACCCTTCTTGATCTTAGGGAAAAGAGCAGACTTCATGGCCTTTTAGGGACCCTTAAAGATGGGGAAGGGATAGAATGGGCATTGAACTTGCCTACCTTCAGGAAGCCCTTAGACTGAGAGGCTGAGATGGGGAGATAATACACTGGTATCAAGTCATCCTGAGTGGAGGTGGGGGAAGAGGCATCTTCTGCCAGAAGGGAGGAGTCCTCAGGTGCATGAAAAGAGGGTTTTTGAGGGGAAGGATATGGCTGAGGTTCCACAGGACTTTGTTCTGGGGGTTGGGGGGAGGGTACGCTATGCACTTGATGGCTCAGGCAGTACCTGCGCTTTGTTGACGTTGGCCATGGCATACGTGACCATGCAACAGGACTCCTCCAGCTTGACCAAGTGAGTGGCCCACGTGTTCAGGGCTAGGGACAGCTGGTCACTGAGTATGTCTTCCCAAAGAAATATGGCCAGGGCATTGTACTGGCCTGCTCCATTTCTGATTCACTCAGCCATATGTTAAACAAGTCTTGTGTGTGTATGTTTGTCTGTTTTCTTTTGGGGGGGGTTAGTTTCTGAGTTGGAGGGATGTGGAAGAGGCTACTCTCTGGTGCTAAGGATAACTAGTGTGGCAGCAGCAAGGATTTCTCAAGTTCCTACCTGAAAGATAACTCCAATTGACCTGGGTCCGAATGCCAGCTCTGCCGCTCCTGAGCTGTGTGACCTTGGGTAAATCATTTCATCTCTTGAGCCTGTGTCCTTATGTGTGTTGGGCTCTGAGGATACCACTAAATCAGATCCTGCCCTTAGGGTGCTCCCAGTCTAGTAGGGGAACAGATCAAACATAGATAATTATACCACAATGTGGTGAGGGCAATGACATAGATGTGTACAGGGCATTAGGAGAGATTTGATGGTGGGTGAGAGGATGGCTTCTGGGAGAAGGTGATCCTTAAAATATATTTTAAATATAGGTAACAGGAGCAAAGGGCATTCCAGGCTGAGGGCAGAACATGAGCAAAGGCACTGAAACTTTGAATTCCAGCCACCCTGGTCTCCTGGTTCCAAGAATGGGCCACACACTCCTCCTGCCTCAGGAATATGAAATAAATGTTGGTTTACCAACAATAGACACCATTTACTGGGTGCATGATCTCCTTCCTCCTTCAGGTCTTTGCTCAAATGTTACCTTCCCAGTGGAGTCTTCCCTGGCTGCCCTACCTAAAACTGCACCTTACCTATGCCCAACAATTATCCCCCTTCCCAGATTTATTTTTCCTCCTAGCATTTACCGCAATCTAATGTACTCTATATTTTTACTTAATTATTTTGTTTATTGCCTGTCTCCTCACAAAGGAAGGTAATTTTAGGGCAGAGATTTTTGTCTATTTTTACTGCCATGCCCCAGTACCTAGATCAGAGCCTGGCACACCAAAGTTGCTCAATAAATACTTGTTACATGAATGAAGGAAATCAAGAAACAACATAAGATGTATCTTAAACTACAGATGATCTGCTCTTGGAGCATAAAATTCAAGTGGCTGGAGCATTCTGCATGAGCCAGACTAAGGGCCAGAAACTTGACGCTGAAAGTGAGGGGAACATGGAAAAATTTTAAGCAAGAGGGTAACATGATTAGATTTTAATTTTTAAAAGCTACTTTTGGTGGCCAATATGGAGGGCAGTCTGGTTGGGGGAAGACAATGGAGGTAGGAAAGCTACCTTGAAGAATATTGCAGTAGTCCAGTTCAGAGGGCCCAAACTAGGGCAATGATAAGATGGAGTGGAAATAGATAGGAGGCTACATCAGTAGTACTTGTAGGATTGGATGAGAGAGTAAGAGAGAGAAGACTCAGGGATGTTTCCCAGGATTCTGGCTTGAATGGCAGGGTGGATGGTGTAGACACCACAAGAAGTAGAGAATACAGAATAAAGAACAGTTTTAGAGGGCATTGATGAATTCTGTTTAGGACATATGAATTGGAGGTGATCAGCATGCATCTGGATATTTGATTCTGCAGGACACAGTCCTCAGCACAGAAGTGGTGACATGGTAGTTGAAACCAGAATGAGGGCTGAGGTCACGTGAGGTGAGTATGTAGGACAGATAGAGAACTGTGTGCCAGGGACAGAAACTCAGGAAGGACTTTTCAGAAGGAGGAGGAGGAGCTCAGAAAGAGCAGAGAGAGAAGGAATGGTCATAGAACTATAAGCAGGGTGTGGTGTCATGGAAGCCTAGGGAATAAAGAGTTTTAAGAAGGAAGATGTGATCAGAGACAAGTGAAACAGGAACAGTCTGGTCAAGGAAAAAAGACTAAAAAGAGCCTCTTGTGCCTGATGACACAAAGAGCATTGGTGATTTTAGGAAGAGTAATTTCACTGAAGTGGTGTGGGTAGAAAAAGATCTCAGGGAGTTGAGATGTGAATGGAAAGTTAGGGGGAAAAAGACAGCAAGTGGAAGATTTTTCAAAAACTTTGGCTGTAAAGGAAAACAGATGTCTCACAGCATCCAGAGGTATCAGGGTTGAGGGAGGCTTTTGTCTTTTAAGAAGGGTGAGGTTTAAGCATGTTTACAGCTGAAAACACAGGGAGAGGACACCTGAGGGGCACAGCCCAAGGGGAGGCAGGGAAGAATGGGTTCCAGCGCACAGGCTGAAGCCTTGGCTTTGAAGAGGCACAGGGATACTGACTTCAGAGACTGAAGGGCAAGAGAAAAAGAGGTAAAGATGTTTTTGTTTCATTTCAATCTTCACAGCAACCTAACTAGGAAAGCCCCATTTTTCAGATGGGGAAATTGAGAGAGGGGACCAAAGAGGTTCACTAAATTGCGAAGCTTGTGTAGCCAGGAAGCAGAAGGTCGGGATTTGAATCTAGGTCTCTCAGTCCATGCTCCTTCCATTACTCTACAAGGACTCTTCCTAGTGTTCTGCTGTCCCTGTTGCATCACTCTGTCTTCTTATCCATCAGCCTGCCACAGCCAATGTCCTCCTCACCTTGGCCCACAGGGATGACTCTATCACTTCTCTGACTTCACTCCCTACCATTCTCTTGTCCTTAGCCACTTTACTTTGACCCTTCTGGTCCCTTTGCTGTTCCTCAGAAAAATCCAGGATGCTCTCTCCTGCTTCAGGGCTGTGGTACTAGCTATTTCCTCTGACAGGACAGCTCTTTCCTTAGATATATTTGCATGGCTCACTCTCTCATCTTCAGATCTGTATTCAAATGTTACCTCAGCGAGGCTTTCCTTATTTAAAATTGCAACTGTGCACCCCTCTCCCCTCAGATAAGTCCCTACATCCCCGTGTGCTTTGTTTTTCTCCATAGCAATTATCACCACCTTATACGTAATATATTTCACTATTTTATGTTGCTTATTTTCTGCCCCCATTAGAATGTAAACTCCATGAGGGCAATGATTTTTCTGCTTTGTTCTCCATGACAGGCACAAAGTAGGCAGCTTAATATTTGCTGAGTATTGAAATGGTCTCATTACTCCCCTGCTTAAAACCCTTAAGTGGTTACCCAGTGCCTACTTGACAAAGTCAAAATCCCTTACTTTGCTGTTGAAGGTTCTTGCCCATTTTCTCTTCCTCCAACACTCACCCTTGGGCTGCACTGACAGTAAATTGTTTTTGCTACCTACATGCCCAGACCTTTTACAGCCCTGGTGCTCTTCCTCCCGTTGCCCATTCTGCCTAGAATGGCCATTTCTGTTCTCTCCTCCTAGCCTGGCAAAATTTTTCACAACTTCCCACACTCAGTTTCTCACAGACAACCTGCATCACCCCCTTACCCTGCCTCTGTCTTGTGAGAATTGGCCACTTCATATTACTGTCCCCTCCACGTCCTACACACCCTTCTATCACAGTACCTGTCTTAGTACCTAACACAGTATTAAAGAGTAAATATTTCCTGATGGACGATGTGTGAGTGTATCTTTTCCTCTTAATCAAACTGTTTTCATGGAAGGCATGGCTCTGTAAGCTCATGGAGGGCAGGGCCCCTGTCTTTTTTATTCTGTTCTTCAGTTTCTCATCCAATAGTAATTTATTGAGCTCCTGGCACGTAGCAGACATAATACCAGGCAATTAGCATATGGGGTAGAAATCACAGATGTGGTTCATCTTCAGTGAGCTGAATGACATTTTGGGTAAAGAGAGAAAGTTACAACTGTGATAAGTGGTACAACAAAACAGGGTGCCATAATAGGGGTGACTTGAAAGTTGAGGAGAGTAAGTAGGTGAGACATGGTCCTTGCCCCTGAAGGGCTTACTCTATTTGAAGAGGAGGTACTGCCACAGATAATATAATAATAGTAGCTACAAGTTATCGAGTATTGATGCTTGTGCTTTACATACAGTATCTCATTTCATTCTCATAAGAATTTTATGTGGTATGGATTATTACCTTTACTTTAAAATGAGGAAAATAAAGCACAGAGAGGAAAATTAACTTTCCCAAACCAGCTATTAAGTGGCAGAGCAGTCAGGTCTGTCTGCAAGTTTTGCCTCCAGGTAATGGAGTGCCAGGCTAATTGGGGAACAATGACTACACTGTCAGCTACTGAAGGAAGCCAGAGAGGTTAGAGTCTGCACAGTTAACCCTTCAGCATCAGCCTCGTGATGAATTGGACCTCCCAACTCTTTTCTGGTCTCCTTGGTACTGTACTGAGCTCAGGACAACAACCTGCCAGGCCTCAGGTCTCTGAGTCTGGAGGGCCCAGCTGCTTACCTGAACACTTCTCATCAACCCTGGCTTGCTGTTGCTCATGCAGTTGCCTTTCCAGGTTGTATCTGAACTGGTCCTGCTGCATTCGCAGACACGTGGCCCTGTCCAGGTCCTCCCCAGAGAAGTACTGCAGGCTGGCTGGGCCACAGTGGGCATCATCCTCACTAAGGCGAGCTGGAAACTCCTTCCAGAGTCGGTCTGGATCCTAGACATCAAATTCACGTGTCTTTTGTTTTTTTTTTTGAGGTACTGGAACCAAGGACCTTGTAGGTAGGAAGCCAGTGCTCAACCACTGAGTCACATCAACTTTCCTGAGTTAGCTTTTCTTTTTTGTTTGCTTTTTTTTTAGGAGGCACCGGGAACCAGACCCGGGACCTCCCATAGGAAAGCAGGCACTGAACCACGTGAGCCACATCTGTTCTTAAGCTACTTTGCTTTTCAAATTCCTTGGCTTTCTGGCCCAGCCGACATGTGTGTTCTGCCTGTTCCTTCTCAGGCATCTGTGCTACCAAATGATACTGCCTCTAGTTGTTACCTGGGGATTGTGGGCAGGGGCATGGAGAAGGCACTAGGGGAGGGAAAGAGCCCACCCAGAATGGCCTCTGCTCCCAAGGCCCTTCTGATTTCCTCCATCACCCCAGCTGCTCAGGCACCATTCAGAGCCACAGCTACCCTACTTCAGCCTCCTCAGGCCCTTACTTTACCTCCCCTGCCTGGCCCCTGGCCTTGGCTTTTTACCATAAGCTGCCTCCCTACTCTGCTCTGTTGCTTCCCGAATCTTTTGGTCTTCCAGTTGGTTGTTCAGTGCTTCAACATCCACGTGGTCCCAAGGAAATGAGCTAAGTCAGAGTAGGGGCTCAGCAGGATTCTTTGGATGTTAACACAAACTGCTTACAATTTTAAAACTTTTCTATTTTGAAATAATTTCATATTTATAGGACATTTGCAAAAGTAATACAAAACCCACACAGAGAATTCCAGTATACCCCTGCCCTTCCAGATACCCAGATATACCAATTTTAACATTGTGACACATTTGCCATAACATTATATTGACCCCTCTTTCATCTATCCATCCTTATAGGTCCCAATAATGTCCTTTTAGCCTTTTCTCCATTTTTGGAGCCTGTCCAGCATCATGTGTTGCATTTAATTGTCTTTGTATCTGTAGTTGCTCTTACTTTTTAATTATGGAAGCATGTATACAACCTAAACTTTCCCATCTCAACCAAAACTACTTATAATTTACCTGCTTCAAAATTCTGTAGAGCTCCAGTACCTACTGGATAGAGTGTCAACACCTGACCATGGCTTCAAAGTCCATTAACGATCTAGTCCTCCTATTTTTCCAGCTTCATCTCTTAGTATGCTCTTCCCCTATCCCACCCTAACACTAGCGTTAGGAGTTGTGCTTACCTTTCCCTGCACATCTTAGGCTCTTTTGAACCCATATACGTTCGCTTAAGCTGCTCTCTCCAATTGGAACACTCTTTCCTCCCTTCTTTACCTGAACTTCTATTCATCTTTCAAGACCAGCTCAAGCTTCAGTTTCCAAAACCCTCAGTCTGGTGCTACTCCACAGAATCTAGGACCCACTGTCCACGTTACACTGAAGGCTGTCTACACATATTATCTCCTCCATTAGGCTGCAAGCCCTTTAAGGGCAAAGACTGTGCCTTAGTCATCTTGGTCTCACCATTGCCCAACACAGTGCTTGGGGCAAAGAGCAGGCCCAGAGGAAACATTTGCCAACTGGATCTCCATCAGACCACTCATCCCTCAGCCAACTATGTACTCCTGTCAGGTGCTGTGCTTAGGTTTTCAGAGCTGCCAGCATTATGTTAATCATCTCAACACTTCCTTTTCTTAGCCTTATTTTACAGAGGAGGTGCCTGGAGCTCAGAGAAGACAGGTGGCTTATCTAAATTCACACATCTAGTAACTGCAGACCTGGTCCTTGAACCCACATATGGTGTCTTTTCCAGAATACCATGCAGCATACCTTCTATCCACCAACCCACTGATCTTTATATATAATATATATACAACTCAAAACCAAATATTCCTTAGACCTTTTTTTTGACTCCGTGTTGTCTCTCTTTCTCAAAACCCGGCACATGGCCCAGAATTAACTCATTTGTAATTACCATTTCCCCCTTTTGGTCAACGTTTTTCCTGATTCATTGGTAGTTGGTGCTTCGTAATAATCCCTTGGTGCCAGGGAGTCTTGTCCTCGGGAGTCATGTCCCATGCCAGGGGGAAGGTAGTTCATTTATATGCTGAGTTTGACTTAGAGAGAGGCCACATTTGAGCAACAAGGAGGCTTTCAGGAGGTAACTCTTAGGCAATATATAATAGTAGGCTAAGTTTCAATTTCACAAGAAGAGATTCATAAGTACCATCATCAATATCAAGGGCCTGGCATAATGATCTGTCTTCCTTCACTAGGCACTGCCCTTGTACTCGGGGGATTCTTGCCATTCTATTAGGGAATGTAGCAGAACTCCCCATGATGGGAACTCAATATTCTTTTGGTTATTGTGTGGGTCTTTATATATCATGGATATTAAACCCTTATCTGACATGTGATTTCCAAATATTTTCTCCCACTGTGTCAGCTGCCTTTTCACCCTTTCGACAAAGTCCTGTGAGGTACAAAATTGTTTAATTTTGAGGAAGTCCCATTTATCTGTTTTTTTCTCTTGTTGCACATGCTTTGGGTGAAAGGTCCAAGAATCTTCCACCTACCACAAGATCTTGAAGATGTTTTTCTTCATTTTCTTCTAGTATTATGGTCCTGGCTTTTATATTTAGGTCTTTCATCCATTTTGTGTTGATACTTGTATAGGGAGTGAGATAGGGTTCCTCTTCATTCTTTTGCTTATAGATATCAGTTCTCACTGCACCATTTGTTGAAGAGGCTGTTTTGTCCCATTATCATGGACTTGGTAGGTTTTTCAAAAACCAGTTGGCTGTAGAGTTGAGGGTTTATTTGTGGACTTTAATTCTGTTCCTCTGATCGATGATTCTATCTTCATGCCAGTACCATGCTGTTTTGTCCAGTATAGCTTTCTAATATGTTTCAAGGTAAGGCAGTGAAATTCCTCCCATGTTGCTCTTTTTTAGAATGCTTTGGGCTATTTGGGGTTACTTTCCCTTCCAAATGAATATGGTAATTGCCTTTTCTATTTCTGTATAGTAGGCTGTTGGAATTTTTAATTGGTATTGCATTGAATCTATAAATCAGTTTGGGTAGGATTGACATCTTCACGGTATTTAGACTTGCATTCCATGAACACAGACTGTCTTTCCATTTGTTTAGGTCTTCATTGATTTCTTTTAGCATTGTTTCATAGTTTTCTGCATATAGGTCTTGTACTTCTTTAGTTAAATTGACTTCTAGGTATTTGAGTCTTTTTGTTGTTATTGTAAATGGAATTTTCCCCTGCTTTCCTCCTCAGATTGTTCAGTACTAATGTACAAAAACATTACTGATTTTTGCATGTTGATCTTGTATCCCGCCACTTTGCTGAACTCATTTATTAGCTCAACTAGCTTTGCTGTAGACACTTCAGAATTTTCTAAATAGGATCATGTCATCTGCAAATAGTGAGAGTTTTACTTCCTCTTTTCCTATTTGGATGCCTTTAATGTTTTTTCCTTGTCTAATTGCTCTAGCTAGAACTTCTAGTACAATGTTGAATAACAATGGTGACAGTGGGCATTCTTGTCTTGTTCTTGATCTTAAAGGGAAAGCTTTCAACCTTTCCCTATTGAGTACGATGTTGGCTGCGGGTTTTTCATATATGCCCTTTATCATATTGAGGAATTTTCCTACTATTCCTATCTTTTGAGGTGTTTTTATCAAGAAAGGATGCTGGATTTTGTCGAATGCCTTTTCTGAATCAATTGAGACGATCACGTGATTTTTTTTCCTTCGAATTGTTAATGTTTTGTATTACATTGATTGATTTTCTTATGCTGAACCAACCTTGCATACCAGGAATAAATCCCACTTGGTCGTGATGTATAAGTCTTTTGATATGCTGTTGGATTCTATTTGCAAGTATTTAATTGAGAATTTTTACATCTATGTTCATTAGAGAGACTGATCTGTAATTTTCTTTCCTTGTAGTGTGTCTTTATCTGGCTTTGATGTTAGGGTGATGTTGGCTTCATAAAATGTGTTGGGTAATTTTCTCTCCCCTTCAAATTTTTGGAAGAGTGTAGGCAGGATTGGTGTTAATTCTTTTTGAAATGTTTGGTAGAATTCACCTGTGAAGCCATCTGGTCCTGGACTTTTCTTTGTTGGGAGATTTTTGATGACGGATTCAATCTCCTTAAATGTGATTGGTTTGTTAAGTTCTTGTATTTCTTGTAGTGTCAGTGTAGGTTGTGCATTTCTAGGAATTTGTCCATTTCATCTAGTTTGTCTAGTTTGTTGGCATATAATTTCTCCTAATATTCACTTATGATCCTTTTTATTTCTGTGGGGTCAGTTGTAACTTCCCCCCTTTCATTTCTGATTGTATTTATTTGCATCTTCTCTCTTTTTTTCTTTCTTATTTGAGCTAGGGTTTTGTCAATTTTATTGATCTTTTCAAAGAACCAGCTTTTCATTTTGTTGATTTTCTTTATCTTTCTTTTTTGTTCTTAATTTCATTTATTTCTGCTCTAATCTTTATTATTTCTTTCCTTCTGCTTGCTTTGGGATTGGCTTGTAAAGGTATGCTAGCAATGAACTCTCAGTTTTTGTTTATTTGGGATTGTCTTAATTTCTTTTTTGAACTATTGTTTTACTGGATATAGAATTCTTGGCTGGGAGAATTTTTTTTCAGCAGTTTGAGTATATCACTCCACTGCCTTCTGGCCTCTATCGCTTCTGATCTCTTCTTTATTAATATAGGCATTTAGGGCTCTAAATTTCCCTATCAAGAATGCCTTTGTTGTATCCCATAAGTTTTGGTAAGTTGTATTCTCATTTTCATTTGGCTCAATATATTTACTGATTTCACTTGTTATTTCTTCTTTGACCCACTGATTGTTTAGGAGTGTGTTGTTTAGTCTACACACATTTGTGAATTTACCTCTTTCCTGTCTGTTATTGATTTCCAGTTTCATTCTGTTATGATCTGAGAAGGTGCTTTGTATAATTTCAGTCTTTTTATATTTATTGAGAGCTGCATTGTACCCTAACATGTGGTCTATCCTGGAGAAAGATCCATGGACACTTGAGAAGAATGTATAACCCACTGAGTTTGGATGCAACATTCTGTATGTGTCTATTAGTTCTAACTCATTTATCATATTGCTCAATTTCTCTGTTCAGTTTCTCCCTTCACTTTTGCCAGAGTTTACCGCATGTATTTTGGGGCACCATGGTTGGGTGCATAGATATTGATGACTATTATATCTTCCTGGTGGATTGTCCCTTTTATTAATATATAATGGCCTTCTGTATCTTATAACTTTTTCGCCTTTAAAGTCTGTTTTGTCCGATATTTGTATAGCTGTCCCTGCTCTTTTTTGGTTACTGTTTGCATGGAGTATCTTTTTCCAACCTTTCGCTTTCAGCTGATTTGTATCCTTGGGTCTAAGGTGAGTCTTTTGTAAGCAGGCTATGGATATCTCATGGTTTTTTATTCATTCTGTAAACCTATATCTTTTGATTGGGGAGTTTAATCCATTCACATTCAATGATTTTACTGTAAATGCATTATTTACTTCCATCATTTTATTCTTAGGGTTTCATATGTCATATTTTCATCTGTCTTTTTACTCTTTTGGTTATCCTTTCTGCTATTCTTTCTTCTATACTCTCCTCCAAGCCTTTCTCTCCTGTCTTCTTCTTTCAGGCTCTAAGGCTTCCTTTAATATTTCCTGCAAAGGTTGATTCTTTTTTACGAACTCTCTTAGTTTCTGTTTCCTTGTAAATATTTTATACTCACGTTCACATTTGAAGGACGATTTTGCTGGATAAAGAATTCTCGGCTGGCAGTTTTTCTCTTTCAGTATCCTAACTGTATCATACCACTGTCTTCTCGCCTCCATGGTTTCTGATGAGAAATCCACACTGAGTCTTACTGGGCATCCCTTGTATGTGATGTTTTGTCTCCCTTGCTACTCTCAGAATTTTGTCTTTATCTTTGACATTTGACACTCTGAGTAGTAGTATGTGTCTTCGAGTAGGTCTATCTGGCATCATTCTGATTGGGATACGGTGTACTTCATGGACATGTATGTTCATTTCTTTTTGGGAATTGGGAAATTTTCAGGTATTATTTCCTCAAATACTCTTCCTGCTGCTTTTCCCTTCTCTTTCCTTCTGGAACTCCCATGACCTGTATGTTGTTGCATTTTGTGTTTTCATTGAACTCCCAGAGCCCCTACTCAATTTTTTCAATTTTTTTCTCTCTCTCTGTTCTTTTCTCACTTCAACTCCAGCTGCTCTGCCTTCGGTATCATCCATTCCTCTATCATTTCAAGTCTGCTGTTGTATGCCTCTAATGTGGTTTTAAAAACTTTTTTTTTTTTTTTTTTTTGGCTGTCAAATGATCATTTATTGAAATATTTTCCTATGTAGTTCTTAACTAGCTGGGCATTCCACTGCATCACTGTTGATGTCATGAGGATGGCGGCCATCCACATTGCAGCCCACAGACTGGGCAGTCGCCAGAATCTCTTTAAGGGTTCCAGAGAGTTCTCTGGCTAATGATCGGTGCCACATCTATCGGGCAATGCTGATGATCTTATCAAAAGTGATATTTCCACTGTGCTTAATGTTTTTTTTTTTTTTTGCTTCTTCCTGTCTCTGGGTGGTTCCTTAAGGGCTTTGATGATCAGGGCAGAGGCAGATGGTACCATCTTGATCTGGACCTGTCTGTTCGGAATGGTCAGTTTCACTGTAATCCTTTCCAGTCACCAGTTGCCTTGGCAATGTCATCACCAACCTTTTTTGGAGACAGACTGAGGGGGCCAATCTTGGGGGCCAGGGCAGATGTGACACCAACTTCCCCACTGGTGCACCTCAGGTACATGACTTTGATCTCATTGGGGTCGAACTTGGGGGCATGGCAGAAGTGGCTGGTATTGGATGAATCTGGATGCAAACACCAAAGAAAGTTGCACCCTGGCCTCCTCCAAGCCGAAAGACCTCTAATGTGTTTTTGATCTTACCTAATGTGTCTTTCATTCCTATGAGCTCTGTTACTTTTCTATACATTATTTCAAATTCTTCTTTGTGCTGGCTCAATGTTGTTTTTTTTTTTTTAAGATTAAAAAAAAAAATTATTTATCCCCCCCCTTGCAGCTTGTGCTCACTGTGTCCATTTGCTTTGCATTTTTCCGTGTCTGCTTTTCTCCCTTTATTGCTTCATCTTGCTGCGCCAGCTCACCATGCCACGCGGGCCGGGTTTCCTTCACCAGGAGGCCCCGGGAATCGAACCTGGGGCCTCCCATATGGTAAATGGGAACACAACCAATTGAGCCACAGCCACTTCCCTCAATGTCTTCTTGATGTCATTTATCTCTTTAGCCATATTAATAGTCTTTTAACTCATTAATTTGATTTTGGAAATTTGTGTGCATCTCTTTAATTCGTTCTCTCAAATTCTGCATCTCTTCTGGGCCTTTGATATATTCCTTTTCTTGGGCCATGTCTTCCATTTTTTTAGTGTGACTTGTAAATTCTGCTGATGTCTAGGCATTTGATTAGGATGGTAGTTTACGCTGATGCTCAATTTCTCTTACTTTCACTGGGATTTAGTGGCAGGAGGCTGTGTGTTACTGCTGCCCTTTGATTCTTGGTTCAACTTGGATTGTCCCTGTTAGTTCCTCAAAACTGGGCTCTGGGCCCAGTAATGGGTTACAGACCCCATTTCTAGGGCCTTGGGGAGGGAGGCTATAAAGGCCAGAAAAAGCCTCTCTCTTTTTAAAAAATTTCTCACATGCACTTCCTTGGTCTGCCAGCAGATGGAGTACTTTCGCAGCCCTCTGAGTTCAATGCCTGGTCGAGGTGTGTTTGCTGCAACAGGGACTGGATCAATGATAGAGGTTTCTGCCTGAAGGCTAAGAGCCTTGTAATTCAAACTTTCTCAGAGAAAGTTCTCCAGCCTTCTCTGGAAGCCCCCCTCCCTTTTCCTGGATAGAAAATAATTTTGCTTCCCTCTGCATCCTCAACAATCAGTCCTGGTTATTAGAGAGGGAGATTGGGAGGGTCTGATCTCTTTAGTCTAGGATCTCTTTAGTCCTGAGCTGGCTCCTAAGGCAAACAATGGCGCAGCACCACCCAGCCTGGAAGGGCCCCAGGGACACAACAGACCAAATTTGTAGGTCAGAAGCTGAGTGAGCCTTAGGCTGTGTCCCTCTCTCTCCTCTTTTCCTGGGGTCATGGATCCTTGGAGGCCCCTTTGTCTGTAGCAGTCCCAGAGGCCTAAAAATTATAAAGTGTATGGGGGAGGTGTCAGCAGTAGAAGATGCTGGTTTTAACTCACAGTTTTGCCATCAGGATTCCTTTCCTTTGTTCCTCTCTCTTTTAGGTGGTGTCCAGCTGTTGCCTGTGTCCTAAACCCTAGAAGATTTCTTTCCAGGCCATTTCATCTTGTCCTCTAGCTATTTTTCTGGGAGTGAAGAAAGTCCCATGTCTTTCTAGTCTACCATCTTCCCATTTCTCATGCTCTACTCAGTTTCCCCCATGTCAGTAAAAGTCACCACCATTCGCTAGGTTGCTCAGGTCAAAAACCCCAAAGGCATATTTTAATCCTCCTTTCCCTTACTCCCTCTTCTTTCAAAATATATCCTCCATCTCTTTGGTACAGATGTCTGTCTGGTACAAGCCACCGTCACTGTCTTCCTGGATTACTGCGACAGTCTCCATATTGATCTTCCAGCTTCATCTGTTGCCTCCTATAGTCCACTGATCACACAAACCAGAACAAGCTTTCTTTTCTGAAATAAATTTCTCCCTTTATTTATTTTTAATACTCATTCTCTAGTCAAATGAAAGGCTAGAGGCCTTAAAATGTGCACATGTTTCATCTTATTTTGAGAAGCCCACTTTTGGCATGTGGGCTAGCCGAAGGCAGTGTTAAAAAAAAAAAGCAAAAAACACCATTTTCAAGCATAAATCTAATTGTGTCTGCTTAAAACCCTCCAATTCCTTCCCACTTCACTTACAATCAGGTCCAAACTCCTTACCATGGGCTCTCATGACCTGGTTCCTTCTCACCTTTCCAATTCACCTCACACCACTGTCTCCCTTGCTCACAGTGCTCCAAGCACACTGGCCTCCTGTCGAGTCCTCTCACACAACAGTTGTTCCCTCCTCAGGGCCTCTGTACGTGGTGTTCCTCTGTTTGGAACAGCATTCCTCAACTCCTCCTATAGCTAGTTCCTGCCATTTTTTCACCCTTTTGTAACTGAAATATTTGATACATACACCAGAGTAGATATAACCCATATGTAAGTTAGGAGGCATGATAAAACAGAGTCCCATGAACCAACTCCCCATCTTACAAAAAAGAACATTATTGATAGCACTGAGGTGAACTGTATCTCTTCTCCCTCATCCTTAATCTTTTCCAAACTATGTTATTATTCCCTTACTATTATTTATAAATATACTCTGTGTGTGTGTCTGATTCCCTGAACAATATTTTTAAAATTTTCTTATTTTTAAACTTTATAAATCATGCTGTATATATTCCTTGCATCTTGCTATTTTTCCTCATCATTCATTCTATCATTTAACAAATAACTATGGAGTGCCTGCTAATGATCAGGCATGATCATTAAGCATGTGGGAGACATCGAGGGACAGGAGAAAAATCCTGGCCCTGTGAAGTTTCTTTCTGGTGAGGGCTGACAGGCAGTGAAAACATAATATATACATTAACTAGTTTGTAAGAAAAAAAATATAGAACAGGATAAAGGGGATTGGAAGTGCCTGGGAAATGGCTCAGTATTGCAATTTAAAATATGGAAATCAGGGAGGCATAATTGAGAAGGTAATATGTGAGCAAATACCCGAAGAAGGGGGTGGATTGGCCACATAGATATCTGAGGGGAGAGCATTCCAGACGGGGAACAAGTGCAAAGGCCTTGAGGTGTAAGCATGAGAGGCACATGTTCAAGGGAACAGCGGGGTGTCAAGTGTGGCTGGAGTGAGTGAGGGAGAGGTAGGTAGAAAATGACAGAAAATGGGGGTTTATATCATGTAGTGTTTTGTAGGCCATTGTAAAGGCTTTAGTTTTTTCTCTGAGAGAAATGGACAGGTTTTGAGCAGTGGAGTGAAGAGTTCTGATTTTGACTTTTAAAGGGTTACTCTGGCAGCATTGTTAAGAAAAGACTGGGGGGCGGAAAGCAGAAAACCAGTTAGGAGGCTATTGTAGAAGACCAGGCAAGAGAAGATGTTTACTTATACTGGGTCAGTAGCAGCAGAGCTAGCAAGAAGAGGTCAGATCCCAGAAATATTTTGAAGGCAGAGTTGACAGGACTTTTTTTATGGATTGGATGTGAGATGTGAGAGAAAGAGAGAGATCAAGAATATCTTCAAGCAGAGCAGGTGTAGCTCAGTGGTTGAGCACCTGCTTTGCATGTATGTGATCCTGGGTTCAATCCCCAGTACCTCCTAAAAAAAAAAAAAAAAAGAATGACTTCAAGAATTTGGGCCTGAGCAATCAAGAGGGATGGTGTTGCTATCACCTGAAAAGTCTGTGTAGGTAGAACAATTATGGTGTGGGGGGAGGATCAAGAGATCAGTATTGGCCCTGTTGAGTTTGACAGATGGAAAATGTCTATAGAGTTTTAGGAGAGAGGTATGAACTGAGAATTTGAATCTGGGAATTAATGACATACAAACAGTGTGGTGAATTTTATTATCATTCAAAAATACTTGTTGTTCCTCTTTACGGAAGGATTATACACCCCTGCCTCATTGCCGTCAAGCTTACCACATGATTTGCTTTGCCTTATGTAATATAAGCAAAATTGACATGTGCTACTCTCAAGCAGAACTAAGAGCTATTATGTGATCTGCCCCTTTTTCTTTTTACTCTCTGGTATGAGAATGTCCAGGCAAGGGCTACTTCTTCAGCCTGGGTCCTGGAATGATGACATAGAGCAGAGATGCTGCCAACCTGTAATGGACAAGAAGCAGGAGTAAGAAAGAGACGTTTGTTTTTGTGAACCACTGATGTTTGGGGGCTGTCTGTAACCTCAGCATAATTTTGTCTATACTGACTGAAATTTAAAGCTCTGAGACTGTATGAGATCTCTAAGGGAGTGAAGGTAGACAGATAAGTTTGCTCCAGGTCATTATGAGGTAAGAGGAGGGGAGACAGGGAGAGGAGGAACTAGCATAGGAAGCTAAGAAGGAGCTAGTGAGGTAGGAAAAAACCCAGGAGAGTAGGAAAAAATCCAGGAGAGTATGGTGTCCTAGAAGCTTAGTGAAGAAAGTGCTTTTAGTAGGAGAAAGTGATCAACTGATGATGGGTTAAGTAAGATGAGGCCTGAGAACAGGGTGATTTAATAACATCAGTGTCACTGATGACCTTGATGAGAACAGTTTTGGTGGAGTTGTAGGGATGAAAGCCTGGTTGAAGTAGGTTCAAGAGAGACTAGGGCTCTGCAGAACATACAACCCAGTTTAATAATAATTTAAAATATTACAAGATAAAAAGAAGGAAGAACTTTTAGATTAAAAGAGACATACAAACAAGTAGGAGAGTTTCCCTAGCATATGTCTAGAAGTGGAAGTGCTAGACCATAGTGTGTGTGTGTGTGTGTGTTTAACTTTACAAAATAAGGTCAAATTGTTTCCCAAAGAAATCCTACCAATTTACACTTTTATAGCAGTGTACAGTATAAGTTTTGGTCACTCCACATACCTGCCAACACTTGGTATTGCAGACTTTTCTCTCCAAATTTGTGGCTTGTCTTTTCACTTATTCTTATTTTAAAATAATTTTTATGGTAACAATGCATACAAAGGAATATCATTAATGCACATACAAGTTATGAAGCACAACGATAAAATGATCTCCTGTGAACTCACCACAGAACCCAGAAAACAGAATATTATCAATACATTAGAATCTTCCTATAGGCATTTACCCATCTTTTCACTTTCCTTATAGTGTATTTTGATGAAATTGATGGTAGCCAATTTAACCAATCTTTTCTTGTTGTTTTTAATATATATTTTTATTAGAGAAGTTGTGCAGTTACAAAGCAATCATGCATAATATGCAGAATTCACATTAAACACCCTTCTACCAACACCTTACATTGTTGTGGAACATTTGTTACAGTTTATGAACGAACATCATCAGAATATTACCACTAACTATGATCCATAGTGCACATTTGGTATATATTCTCCAACCCCCCCCCAACGTTATTAATACCATATATTGATATTGTACCTTTAATTTTACCATTTTTTTCTGTTAAGCTTGATAGTTTTTATTTTTTACAAAATCTCTCCCTACCCTGAGGCAGGAAGGTAAGGGGTGGGCATGTTGGTGAACGGGGGGTGGGGGGGGACGGGGACATAGCAGAGCACCAAGAGGAAGTGGGCAAGCAAGGGATGAAGCAGAGAGGGGAATGGGAAGGCGGAGACATGAAGGGAGAAAGAGACAGAGAAGGAAGGAAGGAGTGACTTAGGAATACTGACTTCTGGAGGTACAACACAAAATACTTTTCTCAGCCAGGAGTCTCTGTTTTGAAGCTTTCAGATTGGGTCTTGGTTCAAATAGTCAAGTGGCTTAGGTCCAAATCTGTTGGACTCCAGCGGCAGTCTCTGCTTGTAGGACAGGAGGCAGAAGGCAGGGAATAAGGCAGTATCTCAGGTCACAGCCTTCCCCAGTCCATATCTCTGTTGCCCAGAGTCTCCCCAACCCCCTTCACACCTGATCCCTCTTCACACTCCATCTCACTTCCAACCCCACCTCACCCAGGGCAAGGTCTGAGCTCAACTAATGTACAGTTCTCCCAACCACCCTTCCTAGTTCGTCCCTCTCTCTCTGGGGTCCTTCCAGTTCCAGACCCCTTCCTTGCTTGAGCCTTTTGGCCTGCCAGGATACAGGCACAGCCTAGCTCCACCTACTTTTGCCCTGCACAGCCTGTCTGAAATATACTCCCCACTGTGAAAAAAAAAGAAAAGTTAAAAATAAATTTTTTTCTCTTTAGTTACCAATTTTCAGAGTAAAATAAAAAATAGGTTTATTCACCACTTTAAGTGGCAGAATGTGAGTTATTCTTGGCTCTCTATTTTCCAAATAGTATTATGGACTCATGAATTTAAAAAATCAATGATTGCGTTATTTGGATCAACTACAGTTATTCTTTTTCATGCTCAAATTATTACACCTTTGGCTAGTGAGGGCCCTTAAAGGTGACTTCTTTGTCTTTTTGATACAAGGTCATCAATTTTTTAAAAATTCAAACTCACAGTAGCATAGTGAATATCAGATGTCTCAACTAGATTAACTAGTGGTTAACATTTTGCCCCATTCACTTTATCTCCTTCCTCTGTCCCCTCCCCCCTTTCAGGGGCTAAATCATTTGAAATTTGTTGCAAACAACATGATACTTTCTAAATACTTAAGTATATTCCTCCTGTAATAAACATTCTCTTACATGGCTAGAATAACATTATCACATCGAAGAAATTTAGCATTAATATAATCAATATGTTTTTCATATTCAGATATCCCTAATTATTTCAATTATGTCTTTTTAGCTTGGAAGAAGGTGTTTTGATTCAGGATCAATGACGATAACACATTGCATTTGTTGTCACATGTCTTTTGTTTTGAATGACATTTGACTTTTGAAGAATCCAGGCCCAGATGTCTTGTAGAATATCCCACCATCTGGCTAATTACTTCCTCATGTTCAGATTAAACATTTTTGATAGGCAAAAGTAATGTGTGTCCTTATCAGTGCATCACATCAGGTGACACATAATGCCAATTTGTCCTATTATTGGTAATGCTACATTTCATCACATAGTTAAGGTGGTGTATGTTAGATTTCTCCTTTGTAATTAATAAGTAGTGTGTGAGGTGATACTTTGAGATCATGTAAAGATCATGTGACTATGATGTGCCTAAAGATTTTAACTCAGTAGTTTTAGCATTCTTTGGAAATCCTTGCCTGGATCACTCACGTTGGTGGTTGCAAAACGTTGATTTTCAGCTTCTCTCATTCTTTTTATTAGCTGGCAATCTTCTGTAATGAAGAACATCCTCTCCTTCTTTCTGTAACCTTTTTGGACTTAGATTCTTTTTATATTCAAAGTGTCATGATCCATTACCATCATCATTCTTTTTGGTGCTAAAATTTGGCCTTTAGTAATAACTGTTAATTTTCGAAAGCCTTCTGACACAGCATGTCCCAGGCTCACCTTGTACATTCCATGATTTGTTGAATCAGTTATTTCTTTGATGAGCCCTGGTTCCTTTGCATGTGGAAAGATGTCAGAGACCACTTTCTTTAGATAGTGGGCACTTACTTGTCCTCACATATCTTACTACACTTAGAAATCCCACCACACTTTCCACTTCATAGCAGCTCCTGTGGTACTTGGACCAAAATGTAGGAAGCCCTACAGACTGCAGTTGGAAATCCTTAGGACTTAAAATTTTAATCATGTTCCTTTGAGCTCTTAAGATTTGGAGAATAAATGCTAGTGGGTTTTTTGTTTGTTTGTTTGTTTTTACAACAAAGAACCTAGGTGTATCTTGCGAGTGGCTTGCTACTTGCATGTGATGTTTCAGAATATATTCTGGCTTCTCAAGTGGTTACCACAATCCCATGAAATATGGCATTGATTTAACCCTTGCTTCTGGGGTGAGTTCCTTGAAGAATTTTAAGTCAAATATGTTTTCTTCTGAACAGTAATTAACAGACTGTTCTGTGATTTTGTGCCCCTTTCTCTGTTGGTAA
>JAKSZT010054170.1:64626-143126 GCA_026826555.1 Tolypeutes matacus
ATTTTTGTAATCAAATACACATATATGCATATATATTTATATATCATTTTGCAAATGTTTGTATGTATTGTGAGAATTTTGATTTTTACCCATAAAAAAAAAAAAAAAAGAAACACATTAGCATCTCAATTGAGGCAGAAAAGGCATTTCATAAAATCCAGCATTCCTTTTTGATTAAAACAATTAGAAAATAACAATAAAAGTAAATGTCTTCATCATTATAAAAGGCATATAAGAAAAACCCACAGTTAACATACTCAATGATGAAGCACTGAATTTTCCCTGTAAAATGTGTACCAAGACAAGGATTCCCACTGTTAACATTGTAGTTGAATATTGTAACAGAATTTTTTGCAAGAGCATTTCAGGAAGAAAAATATAAAAGTCATCTAAATTGGAAAAGAAGAAGAAATACTTTCACTATTTGCATATGACATGATCTTATATTTAGACAGTGCTGGAAAAGATGCAAAAAAAAGGTACTGAAGCTAATTAACAAATTCAGCAAAGTGTCAAATTACAAGAACAGCATACACAAATCAGTAGTGTATCTATATGCTAATAATGAGCAATCTGAAGAAGAAATCAAGAAAAAAATTCCATTTACAATAGCAATTAAAATAATCAAATATATATAGGAACAAATATAACCAGAGATGTAAAGGACTTGTACACAGAATACTGAAAAACATTGCTAAAAGAAATCAAAGAAGTCCTAAAAAAAGGGAAAACATTCCATGTTCATGAATTGGAAGACTAAATATTATTAAGATTTCAAGTCTACCCAAGTTAACTTACAGATTCAACACAATCCCAATCACAATTCCAACAGCCTACGCTGTAGAAATAGAAATGCCATCCATCACATTTATTTGGAAAGGTTACAGGACCAAATAATCCAAAAATATTTTGAAAAATATGAAAAAAATGGAGGATTCCCACTTCCTGACTTTAAAGCATATTACAAAGCTACAGAGCATGGTACAGAGAAAAGATCATGGTAGTCACAGAAGAATAGACATATTGCCAGATGGAATTGAATTGAGAATTCAGAAATAGACCCTCACATATACAGCCAAGTGATTTTTGAAAAGGCAGCCATATCCACTCAAATGGGAAAATACTCTCTTTAAATGGTGCTGGGAGAACAGGATATCCATATCCGAAAGAATGAACAAGGACCCCTATCCCACACCATTTACAAAAATTTATGCAAACAGTTTAAAAACACAATTATAAGATCTAAAATTATAAAACCACTAGAAGGAAACATAAGGAAGCATCCTCAAGACCTTCTGGTCTTACATCCAAAGCACAAGCGAAGAAAAAATAGATAAATTAGATTTTCTCAATATTTAAAACTTTTGTGCATCAAAGGAATTTGTCAAGAAAGTAAAAAAGACTACCTAGTCCATAAGAGAAAATAACTGGAATCCATATGTCTGATAAGGGTTTAATATCTAGAATATATAAAGAAATACAATTCAACAATAAAAAGACAAACAACCCAATTTAAAAATAAGCAAAAGTCTTGAATATGCATTTCTCCAAAGCAGAAATAGGAATGGCTAAAAAGCACATTAAGAGAGGGAGTTCAATCAGTTCATTGGACTCACCCAAGATAACTAACAAAATGATGAAGATGGGCAACCACCATCTCAAATAACCAAGAATATCTACAACTGCAAGCAAAACAAGTCCTTTCATCTCCTCCGTAAAATCTGAGCCCCCTCTCAATCTGAAGTAAAGCGATTATCACCATCCCCAAATCCTCAAGTTTGAGGAATGAACAAACATAAGTGGGGAATGCCACCATGAACCAAAGTTGACTTAATATTACTGTAGTGACAGAATTTTTAACATTGATATAAAGATGGTGGTTACCAGAGGTTCTGAGAGAAGGGTAGGGAAGAATAAGTGAAACATAGGACATTATTTTAAATTCTATTTTTTCTTTATTTTTGTGATTTTTTAAACAAATAAATCTTCTTTATACATATTAATAAAACATAAATCCATGCAAAGTGTACATTCAATAGTATTAGGTATAATCACTTACTTGTGCATTCATCACTTCAATCATTTCTAGAACATTTTCATTATCCCAATAATAAACAACAACAACAAAAAACAAATCTCATCAACTATCAATCCCTCTATGTTTCCCCTGCTGTAAATAGCTGTTATTCTCTTTTCTTCTGTCTAGTATATTTGAATTTGTAGTTTGTAAAACCAGTTTTATACATTCAATATCACCCATATTTGTATTTTACATGATATTTCACCTTGTTGTATGGTCCCATGTTACATTGTTTAACTTTCCTTCTAGTAGTATACATGATCTTAGACTTCCCCTTTCAACCACTGTCATACCCATATAAAAACTCAGCTAGTTACAAACACTATTGATGTGATTTCACCATTTCTATTCATTTCCAAAAATTTACAACTTCTTTTTACCAATTCTGCAAAGATTAATCCTTGGCTTTCCATTTCTTACCCTCATTCTATTTTCTGATGACCAATATTCTAATTATTAACTCCATGAGTTTCCATAATATATTTAGTTCATAATAATACAATCATACAGTATTTGTCCCTTTGTGTCTAGCTTGCTTCACTCAACATAATGTCCTCCAGTTTCATCATGTTGTCATATGTTTCACTACTTCATTTCTTCTACCACTGCGTAATATTTCATCCTAAGTATACACCACAATTTGTTTATCTATTCATTAGTTGATGGTCACCTGGTTTGTTTCCAAATTTTGTTAATGGTGAATAATGTCACTACGAACATCAGTATGCAGATGTGTGTTCATGTCATGGCCTCAGTTCTTCTGGGTATATACATAGTAGTGGTATTGCTGGGTCATGGCAAGTCTATATTCAACTTCATTAGGAACTGGCAAACAGTTCTGAACAGTGGCTGTACAATTCTACATTCCCACCAACAGTGAATAAGTGTTCCTATCTCTCCACATCGTTTCCAACAGTTATAGTTTCTGACTTTTTAATAGTGGGCATTCTAATAGGGATGAAAAGATATCTCTTTGCAGTTTTGATTTGAATTTCCATAATCGCTAGTGGTGAACACTCTTTTCATGTATTTCTTTGCCATTTGTATTTCTTCTTTGGACAATTGTCTTTTCAAGTCTTTTGCTCATTTTTTTAATCAGGAAGTTTATCTTTTTATAATTGAGATACATTAACTCTTCATGGATATTAAACCCTTATTCAATATGGGATTGCCAAATATTTTTTCCCGTTGTGTTACCTGCCTTTTCACCCTTTAAATAAAGTCCTTTGAGGTGCAAAAGTGTTGAATTTTGAGGAGGCCCCACTTATCTATTTTTTCATTTGTGGCTCATGCTTTGGGTGTAAGGTTTAAGAAACTACCACCTACCACAAGATCTTGAAGATGTTTTCCTACATTTTCTTCTAGGAGTTTTATGGTTACTGCTTTTATATTTATGCCCTTGATCCATTTTGAATTAATTTTTCTGTAAGGTGTGATATAGCAGTCTTCTTTCTTTCTTTTGGATGTGGGTATCTAGTTCGCCCAGCACCATTTGTTGAATAGACCTTTCTTGTCTAGTTGGGAGGGCTTGGTAGCCTTGCATAAAACATTTTTAGAGCACTGCAATTATTTTGCATGATATTGCAATGATGGATATAGGCCAGTATACTTTTTGACAAAATCTATAAAATTGTGTGGTGCTAAGTGTAAACCACAATGTAACCATAAATGGTTAGTAGCAATGCTTCAATATTTGTTCAATTGTAGGAAATGTACCACAGAAATGCAAGCTGTTATTAATAAAGGAAAATGTGGGAGGTAGAGGTGGTGGGGTATATGTGAATCCCCTATATTTTCAATGTAAATTTTTTGTAATCTAAAACTTCTTTAAAAATAAAGTTTATTATATGGAAAATAGAGGAAGTTCCAGGAAGATGACATCTCAAATGGTCAAAAAGGATCACTACTCTGTGAAACTGCAGAAGAAGGGCAGAAACTGCCTGAAGCAGCTGCTTTGGGTAACTGCAAGCCAAGGAAGTGCCACTGTCATAGTCCAAGAGGGAGTGGGACTGAGAAATTAAGAGGCTGAAACTAAAACTGTGAGTTACTCTACTCCATAGCAGGGAATGGTGCCCACTCCCTACCATTGTGGCTAACAGCCTAGGTAAAACCCATGGCTGAATGCTGTGGACTGAGAGGGGCACAAAAGTTTTACCCCCTGGGAAGATGGAGGGTGAAGTAGAGGGCTGCATGTGGTTTCTCTTCAGTGAGTTTAAATAGCCAGGCCTGGCTTTGAATCCAATCTCTAACATTCCCGAAAACACCAGCTCAAGAAGATTGGAAGAGAGGCCTCTGTGAAAAGACTCATCAAAGAGCACCATCTGCTGTCATGCAGGGAATATGAAGGTTTAAAAAAAGGCATTTGGAGACTTTCCTGTCCCTATCATCAGGCCCCCTTGTATCTGGTCTGCATTGCATTAATGAGTCTGTCACTGTTTTGAGAACTGATACACAGCAATTTTAAATATTTAGAATAAATTAAACCAAAAATTTTTTAAAAGCCATGAAATAATACTATTAATTTGTAAAATCTAAGCAAGAGCAAGAAATTGACCTTCAGATTAAAGCCAACAACATAATCTGATACATAGACATCAGCAAAAAATTAAAGCATTACAAAGGAAGAGGAGGATATAGCCCAAATAATGGAACAAATTAAAAACACTGAAAAGACACAAGATTTAAAACAATAAACCAATGATGTTCATAAAAAATCTCCTAGATTAATTACAGGAGATGAAGGAAAATATGGCTAAAGAGATAAAGGATATTAAGAAGACACTGGGTTTGCATTAAGAAGAATTTAAAAACTTGCAAAGAAAAATGATGGAGCTCATGGGAAAGAAAGATCCAATGGATGAGATTAAAAATACATTAGAGTAATATTGATGTCAATATCAGATTTTAAAAAAGCATACTAAGTGAAGGATACCAGACTCAGAGTACTACATATTGCATGATTCCATTTATATAAAATGTAAATATAAATTGATTTATAAAGATGAAATTAGATTAGTGGTTATGTAGGTCAGGGGAAAGAATGTTAAATTGTGTGCAATATTTCTTTTTGTAGTAATAAAATGGTTCTAAAATTTTTGAGATGATGAATGTACAAAACTGTGATTATACAAAAAGCCATTGATTATGCACTTTGGATAAATAATGTGAATGTATCTCAAAAATCTGCTTAATAAACAAATAAATAACTTTTCAAGAATAACCAGAAACAGCAGCTTGGCGCAGGAGGAGAAACATAGAGAGATTGAGAGGTGAAGAAATTTCTTGTTTGTTTTTTGTTTATTATTATTATTATTATTGAAATAATGAAAATGCACTAATAATGATTGAAGTGTTGAAACCCACAACTATGTGATTATACCAAATACCATTGATTGCACACTTTGAATGAATTGTATGCTTTAATAATATATATAACTAGAATTGGTTTGCTTAAAAAATTAAATTATAAGAACTCATGCATAAATAAATTATATTAAATTGAAAAGTAATAAATATTAAAAAAAAATACATTACAGGAATATGGCTTCAAATTAGGCAGACAAGGGTCAGCTCTCTCACAAAAAGAGTGGAGAAAGAGCCAAAAGCTGCCTGAAGGATCTACTTTTGGGTCAGTAGACCAGAACTGTGCTTTACAACACTCAGGAGGTTGAGAGACAGAGAGACTAAGGAGCCAAAACAACAAACTGTGATTTACTTAACCTCAGAGTTGCCAGGAAAGGCACAACTACAACACCTCTATGGTATGAAGAGGGGGGTAAAACCCCTGGCTCATTGAAGCTGACTGAGAGGGGAGCAGACATCTTCCTTCTTGTCAGCTGTTACAAGAGAAAAAGGAGTGGGAGCCAGGGGGCTTTTCTTCACTAAATTCAGCCAGCAGAGCCCACACTGAATCTCAGCTCCAGCCAAATAAAAACAAATGAAAACCTAGAGACATACACCTCTGTGGAAAGGTGCATCAACAAGTAATGCATCATGGCCAGTCTGGAAACTGCATGAACAAAACTTTTAGGGCTCTCTTTACCCCACCCCAGGGAGAATATCTGCACCACATTAGTGAGTTCCTGACACGATTTTGATAACTTAAGCTGGACAATTTTAAAGACTGAGAATAAGTTGAACCAAATATCAAAAAAAGAGCTGTGAAAAAATAATAACAATAAGCAAGAGATATTGGCTATCAGAGTAAATCTACCAACATAGTCAGATGCCTACAGGTCAGCAAAAAATTACAAGCTATACTAGGAAACAGGAAGAGAAGACCCAGCCAAAGGAACAAAACAAATATCCTGAAGAGATTCAAGATTTAAGACAATTAATCAATGATAATCACACAATATGCCCGAGTCAATTTAAAGAACTGAAAGAAAATATGACTAAAGAGATAAATGATATTAAGAAGACACTGGGTGGGCATAAAGAACAATTTGAAAGTTATCAAAAAGGCAACAGATCTTTTGAGAAAGAAAGACATGGTGGATGAGATTAAAGATACATTAGAAGTACATAAGAGAAGATATGAATTGCTTGAAGAAAGAATTAGTGATTTCAAAGGAAGAACATCTGAACTGGAAAAAACAGGAGAACAGAAAGAAAAGAAAATGGAAAAAATTGGAACAAGGTCTCAAGGAATTGGATGACAATGTGAAACACAAAAATATATCCATTATTGGTGTCCCAGAATGAGAAGAAAATAGAAAAGGGGCAGAAAGAATATTTGAGGAAATGACTGAAAATTGCCTACCCCTAAGAAAGACATAAATATAAGTATCCAAGAAGGACAATGCACCCCAAACAGAATAAATCTGAATAAACCTACGCTGAGACACCTACTATTCAGAATGACAAATATCAGAGATAAGGAAAAGATTCTGAAAGCAGCAAAAGAAAACCAAAGCATCGCATACAAGGGAAACTCGATAAGATTAAGTATCAACCTCTCATCAGAAACCATGGAGGAGAGAAGAAAGTGGTAAGATGAAGTTAAAGTATCGAAAGAGAAAAACTGCCAGTCAAGAATTCTGTATCTAGCAAAGCTGTCCTTCCAAAATGAAGTGTATTTCAAAGGCATCACAGACAAACAAAAACTGATAGAATACGTTACCAAAAGACCAACAAAACATTACAAATCATACTAAGAAACAGGAAGATATGCAACAGTTCAATGAACAAACTGAAAACCGGGAAGAGATGCAGAATATCTAACAACTAATCAAAGCTGTCCAAACAAATATCAGGGACCAACTTAATGAAGTGAAGGAAGAGATTAAGGATATTAAGAAGACACTGGGAAAATGTACTGAAGAAATTATAAACATACAAAAAAAGATAACAGATATGATGGTGATGAATGGTACAATCCAAGAAATCAAAAAGACCATGGAATAACATGTGTTATTTGAACAAATTTGAACAGGCAGAAGAAAGAATTAGTGACATGGAAGACAGTACATCTGAAATCAAACAGTAGAACAGATAGATAAAAAGATAGGAAAAATCCAGCAAGGCCTTAGGGATTTAAATGACAACACAAAATGCTCAAACATAAGCATTATAGGCCTCCCAGAGGGAGAAGAGAAGAGAAAGGGAACAGAAGGAAAGTTGAAGAAAATTAAGGCTGAAAACTTCCCAACCATATTGAGAGAGATGGACGTACGTGTCCAGGAAACTGAAACAGTATAAATCCTAACAAGCCTACTCCAAGACATATACATGTCAAAATGGCCAATGCTCAAGACAAAGAGAAAATACTCAAGGAACCAAGAGGAAAGAGAACCATCAATAAAAGGGAAGCTCAATAAGATTAAGTGCTGATTTCTCATCTGAAACCATAGAGGCAAGAAAAGAGTGGTATGACATAGTCAAGGTACTCAAAGAAAAAACTTCCAGCCATGAATTATCTATCCAGAAAAGCTGGCATTCAAAAATGATGGAGAGTTCAAAATATTCACAGAAAAACAGAAATTAAGATACTATGCCAATACGGAACCTGCCCTTCAAGAAATACTAAAGGAAGTAAAGAAATTGAGAAGTCTCAGAGAGCTATTGTCTGTAAGTTGGTTTACAAAAAATAGAAAGAGAAAAGAAGGTTGTGAGCTATCAACCATACGGATGTAATCTATGGTAAAGTGGTAGAGTGTAGTTGCATATTGAAGGGATAGTACAGGAGGGTAGCGATATTATTGTCTTGGTTGGTGCAGGGTTGACAGGTGGGTAGATTGGGAAGGGTGGGTTAGAAGGTCCAGGATACTGGGGGGATGGTTGGGAGAGGGACCAGGTGAACACTGGGGATTTGTGGTATGAGGTTGAAAGTACAGAAGTGTGAATGCTCTTATGGCAATATGACAAGGAAGGGTTACTGGTTTAGGGTGTTGGTTGGCTGGGCATTCGGGACAGCACGCATCTAGAGCAGGCTTCTAGGGAGTGTGTGAGTGTTCATTCTGTCATAATGTGTTGTAACAGTGGGTGGAGACCCACATAATGAGCAGGAAGGAGTTGGACTTCCATCTTTGGGAGGACTGATTTGTTCAGAAATAGACAGGCGGAGGTTTATCAAGAGCAAGGGCGGTTCCTAATAGGGGAGGACAAACCAGTGTATCAAGACTTCTTGATGCAAGTAACTATGTATCTTTTCATCCAATGAGTCAAGCCAGGGGGTCATCATGGGCCCTGGGTGGATGGGTTGGGAGAAAATAGAATAGATCAAAGAGGGGGTATTTAATGGGCAGTGGAAATGATCTTCATTACCATACAGTGATGGACAGAGGACATGGTAAATATCAAAATTTATAAAAGTGTATGTCAATGAGGTGGAGCCAGTGGCCACTTGACACTTTTGGGGTAGGGAGGGGATGAGCAGTTGAAATACAGGGGCTTCTTTGGGAGTTAGAGGTTGTCCTGAGTACCGTTGTGGCAACGGATGTAGGCCATTTTAAATCAGCACACACCACTCAGAACTGAGTGCGAGAGAGAGTGGTCTACAGTGTGAACTGTGGTGTATCGTTGGTGGCAAGGCTCCAGGATGTGTAAGTTCACTGAGGGTGGTGGGCCACACTTGTGGGAGATGTTTGTGTGGGATGTGGTGGGAGGAGTGGGAGGTGGGCAACATGGGAATCCCAGTGGGTTCCGTGTAATATTTTGGGTAATCTAAGCACCTCTTAAAATATAAGTATATATATATATATATATATATATAACATTTTTGTAAGCAAATACACATATATGCATATACATTTATATATCATTTTGCAAATGTTTGTATGTAGTGTGAGAATTTTGATTTTTACCCACAATAAAAATAAATAAAAAAATTTTTTTAAAAAGTGTATGGTTTAAAATATAAACCATAATGTAAACCATTGACAATGTTTAGTAGCTATGTTTCACTCTTTGTATATCAGTTATAACAATGCTACCATCCACATATAAAATGGTATTAATATGGGGGAGGGGGAGGAAAGGGGGAGGATGTTGGGCATTTGAGAGTTCCTGTATTCTATGTGTGACTTTGCTGTGACCTAAAACTTCTTTGAAAACAAAATGAAAAATTGTGAAACACTGGGGAATGAGAGGGGGAAGGTGCCACAATACAGACTGGACACAAGATATTGCAGTGATGAAAGGCAAAATGTCAAAAAAATTTTTAATATTTTTCATTTTTTAATTTTAAAATTAATTTTTAATTAATTAAAATAATTACTTTTCTAATTAATTAATTTAATTAATTAATTTTTTAAATTTTATTTTATTTTTAGTTTTTAAAAATTTTTAAATGTATTTTACCTCCTACATTTAAACTTATTGTATTAGTCAGCCAAAGGGGTGCTAATGTGAAATACCAAAAATGGGTTGGTCTTTATAAAGGGTATTTATTTGGGGTATAAGTCCACAGATACCAGGCCATAAAGCATTAAGTTTCTTCTCTCACCACAGTCCATTGCCATGTGTTAGAGGAAGACAGCTGCCGGCATTTGCCAGGGTTCAGGCTTCTGGGGTTCCTCTCTTCCCAGGGCTGCGTTTCTCTCCGGGCTTAGCTCCTGTTTCCTCCATGAGGTCAGCTGCAGATGATCAGGCGAACGGCTTGCTTCTCTTCTTCTGGGGCCTTCTTTCCAACATCAAAACTGCTTCTCAAAAGGCTGCTTCAACTGTCCTTTGCCTTGCCTTTTATATTCAATTCCCCACCCACCAAGGGGTGGGGCTCAACGCCCTAATCCTAACCTAATCATGCCCAGATTAACAGATCAGTTTACAAGCATGATTCAATTATATTTTTGGAATTCATAATTACATCAAATTCCCCAATGGTTACACTTATCATTATTATTTCATTTTCCTATTAATTGTATTCAATTATTGTAATGGTGTCATCTTTGAAGAAGCTTTGGATCACAGAAGGGTTAGAACTGGGACGGGTGATGATCATTGGTGTGGGGTGTCAGGGATGGGGGATGCATTGGAGGAAGTTCATCTGAACATAAATATAAGGTATATTAAAATGTTCAGATATTCACCGGGCATTGTCACAATGATTGGAGAATCACTCAATTAATGAAAGAATACTGAATTCCCATCCTGGAGAGCTCTGCCACATTCTCTAAGGGAGCACCAACAGTCCCCCAAGTGCAGGGGCAGTGACTGGCAAAGGAGGATGATTCACTGATGGGCTCTTGATATTGATGACTAGCCTTATGAGTCTTTGCTCTTGAAGTTGAAACTTAGCCTATTGTTATGTGTTACCTAAGGGTTGCCTCCTGAGAGCCTCCTTGTTGCTCAAATGTAGCCTCTCTCTAAGCCAAACTCAGCTTATGAATGCATTACCTTCCTCCCAGCATGGGACATGACTCCCGGGGATGAGCCTTCCTGGCAACGAGGGAGTAATACCAAGGACCAACTGGCAATGCGACTGGAAAAAGACCTTGAATAAAAGGGGGGAAAGGTAAAGACAAATGAATTTATATGGCTAGGAGACTTCAAAATGAGTCGGGAGGTCATCCCAGAGGTAACGCTTCCACACATCTCGATAGGAGCTCATAGAATTCCAAAGTTGATATCACACCAAATAGTGGGGCTCCTGAGAGCTCTGGAGACACCTAGGTCCTATGTCAGGACAGATAGCTCTGGAGTTTGGTGCCTTGCCAGTGGACCCTAAATTGGTGTTTGTGCTCCTGAGAGTGACAGAGTTGGACTCAACTATGTCTTCCCTGCACATGGCTCATCTGCCCCTTCTATTCAAATCTATACTTAGTGCTGAAGTTTGTTGGTGTATGCCCAGAGACTTGAGTCTTTGGGCTGTCCATGTGCCAGCTGGGCCTGGAACCTCGGCGGATCAACAAATCCTACTCTACAGCTAATTGGACTCACCCAAGACAACTGGCGGGGAGATGATAATGGACAACACCCATCCCTGGTAGTGGAGTCTGCAGCTGCAGCCTGGATAATCCCATCCATCTTCCCCATGGGATATAGGCCCCCTCTCAATTGGAGGTGGAGTGGACATCACCATCCCAGACTCCTCAGAATGAGGAGAAGTGCTGTGGACTAGAGAGGACTTACTGGTATTCTGTTCTATGATTCAAGCAATGGAAGGAATTACAACATTGATGTGGAGCCAGTGGCCACTGGAGGCTCTGGGGGCAGGGAGAGGGAAAAGCAGTAATACAGGGGCTTTTTCGGGACTTGGGAATTGTCCTGAGTGAAACTGCAAAGACAGATATAGGCCATTTTATATTATCATATAGCATGCAGAACTGTGTGGGAGAGAGTGTGGTCTACAATGAGAACTATGGTCCATGCTTAATGGCAAAACCCCAGGATGTGTTTATCAATTGCAATTAATGTGCCACACTAATGAAGGATGTTTATGTGGGAGGTTGTGGGAGGCATAGGAGGTGTGGTGTATGGGAATCCCTATATATTTTGTGTAACATTTATGTAATCTAAGTATCTTTTTAAAAAAATAAAATTTTAAAAATATTTAGATAGATATTTCTCTAAAGAGGAAATACAAATGGCCAAAAAAGCACCCTAAAAATGTTTCATATCACTAGTGATTAGGGAAATGCAAACTAAAACCACAATAAGATATAAACTAACACTGCATAGAATGACCATTATTAAAAAAAACAGACAACAATAAGTGCTGGGGAGTATAGAGCAATAGGAACACTCCTGAACTTTTGGTGGGAGTTCAAAATGGTGCAGCCTCTTGTGGAAGACAGTTTGGCAGGTCCTCAGGAAGCTAAACATAGAACTTCCATATGATCCAAAATTTTCTCTGCTAGGAATATATCCAGAAGAACTAAAAATGACACAAACAGACATCTGCATACCTATGTTCATAGCAGCATTATTCACAATGGCCAAAAGATGGAAACAATGCAAGTATCCATCAATCAATGAATGGATAAACAAAATGTGGTATATACATATGTTGGAATACTATGCTGCAGTAAGAAGAAATGAATTTGGGACACATATGATAGCATAGATGAATCTTGAAGACATTATACTAAGTGACATTAGCCAGACACAAAAGGACAAATATTGCATGGACTCATTGATATGAACAAAATCAAAGACTAAACACATGGAGTTAAAACTTAGAGTATATGTTATTAGGAGATAAGAGGAGGGTTGAGGAGAACTACTGATTCTTAATGTATGTAGAAGCTTTAATTAACTTGACTGTAAAAGTATGGAAATGGATAGATTTGATGGTAACAAATTATAGTGAGTAGCAACTGGTTTATAAATGGGATTGTGATTGAAAAGCATAGTCTAAGGAAGTAAATGTCAATTGAAAGAAAGCTAAAGAATAATTTAAGGACTGAATAACACAGTGAACCTAGACGTGGATGAGAATTGTGGTTGAGGGTACAAATGCAAGAGTGTCCTTCTGGGAGCTATAGCAGGGTATACATCACTATTGCAGGGTGGTGGGAATGTGGAGAAACATGGGAAAACTACAATTGCTGTGTCTGTGGTTAAGAGCAATACTGTAATATTCTTGCATCAATGCCAAAGATGTACTGTGTTGATAATGGAGGTGTATAGGGAAAGTGTGTGAAATGTACGCTATGGACCATGGTTGGTGGTAATAGTCTGATGATATTATCTCATAATCTGTAACAAATGTTCCACCACGGTGTGGTGTGTTGGTGAAGGGGTGTTGTATGGCAAGTCTACACGTGTATGATTATTTTGCAAGTTCACAACTTCTGTAATAAAAATATATTTTTAAAAAATAGGGTGGGTTGGGGGAAAAATACACCAAATGTAAGAAAGGGACTATAGTTAGTAGTAATATTTTGATGATGCTCTTGCATAGTTTGTAACAAATGTTTCACAATAATGCAAAGTGTTGGTGGAAGGGTGATGTGTGAGACCCCTGTATGATGTTATGTATGTTTATTTTGTAAGTTCACAATCTTTACTGTACACTTATTGTTTATGAATGTTCATGTATGAATGATACACTTCAATAAAAATATATTTTAAAAAATGAGGGAGAGATTAAGCACTTGAGAAGAACCTATATCCTGCTGCTTTGTCATGTAATGAACTATAAATTTCTGTGAGGACTAGTTCATTTATCATATAATTGAAGCTTTCTGTTTCCACAATATCCTCTGTCTAGATGATGGATCCAGTGTTGAGAGTGGTGTATTATTGTAAAGACATCTATTTCTTCCTTCGATTTTGCCAGTGTGTACCTCATGTATCTTGGGGCAACCAGTTTAGGTGCATAAATATTTATTATAATTATTTCTTCTTGGTGAATTGCCCATTTTATGAACATAGAATGACCTTCTTCATCTCTTATAACAGTTTTTCATTTAAAATCTATTTTGTCTGATATTAGTATTGCTACTCCAGATCTTGTTTCGGTAAGAATTTGAGTGGAATATCTTTTTCCAACTTTTCTCTTTCAACCTGATTGTGTCCATAGATATGAGGTGAGTCTTTTGTAAAGAGTATATGGATGGCTCATATTTTTTAATCCATTCTGTCAATCTATGTCTTTTGATTGGGAAGTTCAATCCATTAATTTATGATATTCTTACTGTAAAGGCATTACATACTTTATCCATTTTATCCTTTGGTTTTCTGTTCTCATTTCTTACTATTGTCTGTCTTTTTACCCTTTAAGTTGCCCTTACTAATAATCTGCATTTCTACAGTCTTCTCCAAGTCTCACTTGGCTTTTTCTTTCAGGCTGCAGCACCCCCTTTAGCAGCTCTTATAAACCTGATCTTTAGGAAACATATTCTGTCATTTTTTGTTTGACTGTGAAGACTTAACTCACCATCATTTATGAAAAGAAGTTTTACAAGATAATGATTTATTGACTGGCAGTTTTTCTCTTTCAGTCCCTTAAATATATCATAATACTGCCTTCTTGTCTCCATGGTTTCTAATGAAAGATTGGCACTTACGTGATGCATTGTTTATCTCTTGCTGCATTCAGAACCCTCTCTTTATCTCTGGTATTTTTCATTCTGAATCGTAGGTGTCTCTGAGTAGGTCTATTTGGATTTATTATGTTTTGGGTGCATTATCCAAGACATTTTTGGATATAGATATTTATGAATTTCATAAGGGTTGTGAAGTTTTTGGTCATAATTTCCTCAAATATTCTTTCTGCCCCTTTTCCAATCTCTTCTCTTCTGGGATACATATAATGTGTATGTTTGTCCATTTTGCATTGTCATTCAATTCCCTGAGACCCTGTTCAATTTTTTTCCATTTTTTTTCTAACTATTCTTCTGTTTTTCAAGTTCAGATATTCCATCCTCTAATTCAATTATTTGTTTATCTGCCATTTCCAATATGCTGTTATATTTCTCTAATGTATTTTTTTTAATTTTTAATTTATTTTTATTGTGGGTAAAAAACAAAATTCTCACAATACATACAAACATTTGTAAAATGATATATAAATATACATGCATATATGTGTATTTGCTTACAAAAATGTTATTTATATATATTTTTAATCTCCTTCTGTGGCAGTTTGATGTAATTATGAATTCCAAAAATATAATTGAATCATGCTTGTAAACTGATCTGTTAATCTGGGCATGATTAGGTTAGGATTAGGGCATTGAGCCCCACCCCTTGGTGGGTGGGGAATTGAATATAAAAGGCAAGGCAAAGGGCAGTTGAAGCAGTCTTTTGAGAAGCCGTTTTGATGTTGAAAAGAAGGCCTCAGGAGAAGAGAAGCAAGCTGTTCACCTGATCGTCTACAGCTGAACTTGTGGGGGAAACAGGAGCTAAGCCCGGAGAGAAACGCAGCCCCGGGAAGAGAGGAACCCCAGAAGACTGAACCCTGGCAAATGCCGGCAGCTGTCTTGCTCTAACACGTGGCAATGGACTGTGGTGAGAGAAGAAACTTAACACTTTATGGCCTGGTAACTGTGGACTTGTACCCCAAATAAATACCCTTTATGAAGACCAACCCATTTTTTTTTTCATGGATGACAAATTATATTTATACTTCGGAGGTACTTTTGAAGGTTTCACATTTTCCTTAATCCTGTCTCTTGAAAACACTATTTATTCAAACATGTTTTACATCTTAGATTCTTTTCTCTTAGGAAATATTATATCTACCATTCCAGGTACTATTGAAACAATAAGAAGATATGAAGGCAATGGGAGATCTCTTCTAATATTGTTTTTTAAGAACCAAGATTCTTAACCCCACTTGTAATGTATTTACTTTGGTTCTAGTGGCCAAGGATGTCAATATCCTTTTTGATGAATTAGAAGCTGGCAATAGTCCTTGCAAAGATGATGATTCTCTCCTTCACCCTGGAAACTTGACCAGTACTTCAGATGATGCTAGCAGATTGGAATCAGGAGGAGAGGTAAGAGTGTGTAATTTTAAAAAAATTAGAACCCTTGATCAAATTGGTAACCTGTGAAACATATTCCAATGAACTGCTTAAAATCATAATCCCATGGTTCCTTGAAAATAAAGTCAGGTTTTATATTCCTTTGGAATCCCCCAGGGTCTAGCACATTTCAAGGATCCTAAATGTACCTCTATTCAAAGAAACTTCCACAGTGGGTCATCACTTCCCTTCTTACACCAAAAGACATTTATACAAAGGAAGGTTCTTAAAACCACCCATGACCTTAAGCTCAACATTCTTGGTTAAACTAACTAGTAAAATGTATGCTTTACAAGGATGGACTTCCTTGTTTAAATCTTCCAGTACATAGAACAGTGACATAAAATGGACCGACCCTCAGTAGATAGATTGTATTGTCTGAAGCCCTGCTGCGTATCCATTTGCCAATTGCACTTGCTATGTAAATAGACCCATTGTTCTTATATCATTTTGGGAAGGAAGAATTTTGTTAGAGGCATTTACCATTGCTCAGGTTTGCCTCAGTGGAGTTTTTTTTTTTTTTTTTTTTTATTGTGGGTAAAAATCAAAATTTTCACAATACATACCAACATTTGCAAAATGATATATAGATATATATGCATATATGTGCATTTGCTTACAAAAATGTTATTTATGTATATATATAAATATATTTTAAGAGGTGCTTAGATACCCAAAATATTACACGGAACCCACTGGGATTCCCATGTTGCCCACCTCCCACACCTCCCACCACATCCCACAAAAACATCTCCCACAACTGTGGCCCACCACCCTCAATGGACTTACACATCCTGGGGCCCTGCCACTAACCATAGACCACAGTTCACACCGTAGACAACACTATCTCCCACACAGTTCCGAGTGGTGTCTGCTGACTTAAAATGGCCTACATCCGTTGCCACAAAGGTACTCAGAACAACCTCCAAATCCCAAAGAAGCCCCTGTATTTCAACTGCTCGTCCCCTCCCTGCCCCAAAAGTGTCAAGTGGCCACTGGCTCCACCTCATTGCTACAATTTCTTCCATTGCTAGAATCACCATATGTGAACAACAGAATACCATCAAGTCCACTCTAGTCCATAGTTCTTCCCCCAATCCTGAGGGGACTGGGATGGTGATGTCCACTCCAACTCCAAGTGAGAGAGGGCTTATATCCCATGGATATGGTGGGTGGGATGATCCTGCCTGCAGATGCAGGCCCTCTCCATTTCCTGGGATGGCCACTGCCCATCGTTGTCTCCTCGCCAGGTGACTTGGATGAGTCCATTGAGCTATAGGGTAGGAGTTGCAGCTCCACCGAGATTCCATGCACACCTGGCACATAGGTAGGCCAGAGGCTCCAGTCTCTGGAAGTATACCTAAAAACTTCTGCATCACATATAGGTTTGGGTAGAAAGGACTGATGAACCATGTGCAGGGAGGACCCATTTGAGTCCAATTCTGTCACTCTCAGGAGCACAGATTCCAAAATAGAGCCCACTGATAAGGCATCAATCTCTGGGTCTATCCCCACTTATATAGGACCTCGGTGTCTCCAGAGCTCTCAGGAGCCCCTCTGTGTGGGTTGATAGGCACTTAGATGTTCTATGAGCTCCTACTGAGGTGTGCATAAGAGTTACCTCTGGGATGACCTCCTGACTCTCTTTGAAGTCTCAGCCACTTGAACTCATTTGTCTTTACCTTTTCCCCCTTTAATGTCCAGCTCCATTGGACAGAAGTTTTTAAGGCCACGAAGCCCACTCTGTTGGGAGAGAATGGCCTCTTTAACAAGTGGTGCTTGGAGATCTGGATATCCATATCCAAAAGAATGAGAGAAGAATACCATCTCACACCTTATACAAAAATCAACTCAAGATGGATCAAAGATCTAAATATAAGAGCCAAAACCATAAAGACCTTGGAAGATAATGTAGGGAAGCATCTACAGGGCCTTGTAATAGGAAATGGTTTCATGAACTTCACAGCCAAAGCACGAGCAGCAAGAGAAAAAATAGATAAATGGGATCTCCTCAAAATTAAAAACTTCTGCACCTCAAAGGATGTTATTAAGAAAATAAAAAGGCAGCCTACTCAATGGGAAAAAATATTCGGCAACCATATATCTGATAGGAGCCTAATATTCTGCATATATAAAGAAATCCTACACCTTGAAAATAAAAGAACAAACAACCCAACCCATTTTTGGTATTTCACATCAGCACCCCTTTGGCTGACTAATACACCTTCATTCTGTCTTTCCTTCTCATAAACTGTGTTACTTTTCTTTGCAGGCTTTTAAATTGTTATGTTCACCCAGTATCTTCTTAATATCTTTTATTTCATTACTCATATTTTCCTTCAACTCCTTTAATTGATTTAGGAAAATTTTGTGTTTATCATTGATTCATGTGTCTTCATATCTTAAATCATGTGTCTCAATGAGATTTTTGGTTTGTTCCTTAAGTTGGGCCATCTCTTTCTATTTCTTAATGTATCATGTAATCTTTTGCTGATGTTTAGGCATCTGATTATGTTGGTGAATTGACTCATGCTCAATTTCTCTCTCTTGCCTAGTGGTTTTGTTTCATGCCTCTTCTTTGATTTTAGGTTCAACTTATTCTGTGTCTTTAAAATTGCCCAGCTGAAGTTTTCACAATAGGGCCAGGGACCCACTAATGGGGTGCAGATAAGATCTATGGTATCTGGGACAAGAGGCTCCAAAAAGCATTTTTTCTACTTGTAGTTTCCCAGCTTTCCAGGAGATGGTGTTCTTCAGTGAATCTTTCCATAGATGTGTTTCTTTTCATCTCCACTTGCCTATTATTTTAGACTGGCCAGAGCCAAGATTCAATGTGGGTTCTGCTGGTAACACTCACTGAAGGGTTACCACTCTCTGCCCTGTGATTCACCCTCTCTTTTTCCAGGGATAAAGACATTTATTCCCCTCTCAGTTGGCTGCAGTGAGGCACAGGTTTTATCCCAGCTTGTTTGCCTTGAGGATGGAGAATGGGGGCTGTTCCCAGCCATGAGGGCTAGTAATTCACACTTTTCATGTCAACTTTGTTGTCTCTCTTTCCCCCACTCTTCTGGATGCTACACAACATTCTCCTACTCTGCATATACCCAAAGCAGCTCCATTGGACAGTTTTTCGCCCTTCCTTTCTTGTTTTTGTAAGAGAGTTGAGTCCTGCTTGCCTGCTCTGATTCACCCTCATTATAGTTTTGCTCTGCATTTCCCTTACAACTAATGGTGTTGAACATTTTTTCATGTGCTATTTGGCCATTTGTATTTCCTCTATGTAAAAATGTCTATTCAAGTCTTTAACCCATTTTTAATTAGGTTGCTTGTCTTTATTGTTGACTTGTATGAGCCTTTAAAATATCATTGATAGCAAACTCTTATCAGCTCTGTGATTTCCAAATAGTTTTTCCCATAGAACAGACTAACATTTTTATTTTCTTGACAAAATATTTTGAAGTGCAACAGTGTTTAATTTTGAGGAGATATCTTTTATACATATTTTCTTTCATTTCTCATGTTTTGGGTGTAAGATTTAAGAAATGAACTCCTACCACTAGGCCTTGAATATATTTCCCTACATTCTTTTCTAGGGGTTTCATGTCTCTAGCATTTCAGTCTTTGATCCATTTTGAGATACTTTGGGCATGAAGTGTGAGATAGGGATCCTCTTTCTTTCTTTTGGATTGTATATGCAGTTATCCCAGCTCCATTTATTAAATTTACTGTTCTGTACCAGCTGAGAGGAATTGACAGCTTTGTCAATAATCACTTGACCATAAATGTGAGTATCTATTTCTGAGTTCTCAATTAAGTTCCATTGATCAGCATGTCTATCTTTATGCCAGTACCATGCCATTTTTACCATTGTAGCTAAGTAGTATGCTTTAAAGTCAGGAAATGAGGTTCCACCAACTTTATTCTTATTTTTAAAATATATTTTTATTAAAGAACTTGTGAGCTTACAGAACAATCATGCATATTTGTGGAATTCTCACACAGCACCCCTGTACCAACACACAACATTGTTCTGGAACATTTGTTACAGATTATGAGATAATATCATTAGATGATTACCACTAATTATGGTCTATAGCACGTACATTTGGTATATTTTTCCATACCCCCTTATTATTAACACAGTACATCTTTAGCATTAATGCAAAAATATTACAGTATTGTTGGTAACTATAGTCCATAGGTCACATTAATTGTATTTTTTCCTGTTTCTCCACATTCCTACTACCTTGCAATAGTGGTATGCATTTGGTCAACTTCATAGAAGGGCATTCTTGTATTTGTACAGTTAAACCACAATTCTCATCCACTTTTGGGTTCACTATGTTATCCAGTCCCTAGATTAGTCTCTAGCCTTCTTTCAATTGACATTTACATCCCTAGACTACCCTTTTTGGCCCCAATCTCATTAATAAACCAGCTGCACCTGTTCTATTCACTATTATGTGTTACCATCAACTTTATCCAATTCCATAATTTTACAGTGAAGAGTTTTAGAATGTCTACATACATTAAGCAACAGTATCCTTCTCAGACCTCCTCTTATCTCCTAATAAGCTATACTCTATGTTTTAACTTGATGCTTATATTCTTTGTACTTAGCTCATATTACTGAGATCATGCAATACTTGTCCTTTTGTGTCTGGCTTATTTCACTTAGCATAATGTCTCAAGGCTCATCCATGTTATCATATGTGTCCCGATTTCATTTCCTCTTACAGCAGCATAGTATCCCATTGCAAGTATATGCCACATTTTGTTTATCCATTCATCAGTTAATGGACATTTATGTTGTTTCCATCTTTTGGCAATTGTGAATAATGCCGCTATGGCCATTGGTGTGCAGATGTCTGTTCTTGTCATTGTTTTCAGTTCTACTAGATATATTCCTAGTAGAGGAGTTGTTGGATCATATAGCAATTCTATGTTTAGTTTCCTGAAGACTGAAAAACTATCTTCCACTGAGGCTGTACCATTTTACATTCCAACCCAATGTGTTCATATTTCTGCACACCCTCTTCCAGCACTTATTGTTTTCTGTTTTTTAAAAAAATAATGGCCTTTTGATCTAGTGTGAGATGATATCTCATTGTTTTGATTTGCATTTCCATAAGAGCTAATGGTATTGAATACTTTTATGTGCTTTGTGCCCATTTGTATTTCCTTTTTGAAGAAATGTCTATATGTCTTTTGGCCATTTTTAAATTGGATTGCTTGCTCTTTTATTGATGAGTTGTATGATCTCTTCATGTAGAATAGAAATCAAAGCCTTCTCAGATATCTGGTTGCCAATATGTTCTCCCTTGAGTGGGCTGCCTTAACACATTCTTGACAAAATATTTTGAATCACACAAATGTTTAAGTTGGAGGAGGTCTCATTTATCCGTGTTTTCTTTCATTGCTCATACTTTTGGTGTAAGGTTTAAGAATCCACCATCTACCACTAGGCCTTGAAGATGTTTCCCTACATTTTCTTCTAGGAGCCTTATGGTTCTAGCTTTATCTTTAGGTATCTGATCCATTTTGATTTAAATTTTGTATAAGGTGTGAGATAGAAGTCCTCTTTCTTTCTTTTGGATATGGATTCCAGTTATTCAGGCACCATTTGTTGAATAGACTGTTCTGCCCCTGCTGGATGTGTTTGACAGGCTTAGCAAAAATCACTTGACAGTAGATGTGAGGGTCTGTTTATGAATGATCAATTCTGTTCCTTTGGTCTATGTGTCTATCTTTACTCCAGTACCATGCTGTTTTTACCAGTGTAGCTCAACAATATGATTTAAAGTCTACATTTTTAAAGATGTTTCTCAGTATTTGGGGTTGCTTAACCTTCCAAAGAAATTTGTAATTTTCTTTTTCATTTCTTTAAAAAAATGCCAGTGGAAATGTTATCAGGATTGAATTGAATCTGTATATCGTTTTGGGTTGAATTGACATCTTAATAATCTTTAGTCTTCCAATCTATCAGCATGGTATGTTTTTCCATTTATATCAGTCTTTTAAAATTTCTTTTAGCACAAGTGCTTTATGTCCTTACTTACATTTATTTCTAAATATTTGATTCTTTAGTCACTATTGTAAATGGATTATTTTCCTAACTTCCTTCTCAGATTGTGCATTACTAGTATATAGAAGCACTACTGATTTTTGCATATTATTCTTGAATCTTGCCCCTCTGCTGAAATTGTTTATTAGCTCTATCAGCTTTGTTGCAGATTTTTCAGGACTTTCTACATACACTATCATATCATCTACATGTAGCAAAATTTTTACTTTTTCCTTGCCAATTTGGAGGATTTTTATTTTTTTCTTGCCTGATTGCTCTAGCTAGAACCTCTAGCACTATATTGAACAGTGGTGACAGTAGGAATCCTTGTCTTGTACCCAATCTCAGTGGGAAAGCTTTCAGTCTTTCACCATAGAGTACAATGTAAGCTGTGTGTTTTTCATATAAGTACTTTTTATCATGTTTAGAAAGTTTCCTTCAATTCCTCAGAATTTTCTTTGACATTCTGATTAGTATGTCTCTTGGAGTAAATCTGTTTAGATTTATTAAGATGGGAGCATGTAGTGAATCTTGGACATAGTTATCTATGTCTTTCAATAAGGTTGTGAGATTTTTCTGCCATTATTTCTTCAAATATTTCTTCTGTCCCTTTTCATTTCTTTCCTCTGCTGGGACACCCATGACATGTATGTTTCCATTTTTCTTTCCATCATTTATTTCTCTGAGACCTTCTTCAATTTTTTCCATCCTTTATCTGTTCTTGTGTAATTTCACTTTTGGAGGCCATGACTTCAAGCTCACTGATCCTTTATTCTCCCTCCTCAAATCGGCTGTTATATGCCTCCAGTGTATTTTTAAATTATTTATTGTGCCTTTCATTCCCATAAGATCTGCTATTTTTCTATGTATGCTTTCAAATTCTTCTTAGTGCTCACCCAGTGTTTACTTAATATTCTTAATCATCTCATTGAAATTAAGAAGATTTGGTTGAATATCATTGATTAGTTCTCTCAACTCCTTTATGTTATTTGGAGGCTTACCTTATTACTTATATTGGGCCATATCTTCCTGTTTCTTGGTATGGATTGTAATTTTTTGTTGGTGTTTTGGCATATGGTTTATTAGAAGAATTTTTTCTTGGGTCAATTTCTCTTTTTAGTTTAAGGTTTTATTGCTCTTGCTCCCCTGTTGGTTGTGTAGTAGGAAAGGAGTATGCTGTTGGTACTGTAAGCTGTGGAGATGAAGCTGTTCTTGTTGCCCCAGGAACCAATGAGGCTTCTCCCACCTTTCTATTCTGTCACAGGTAGGGACAGAAATGCAGCCATGTGCAGTAATTCAAGCCTTGCAGGCCAAGACCCTCTGTAGTTTCCTAGAGAGACTGATGAAGCTTCACACTCTTTCCTCCCTTACTGACTTGGGGATGGAGCTGCAAGTGTAGGCAGCAAACTAAGCTGTGTGGGTCAAAACTGACCACAGTTACCCAGGTAGATTGACATAACACCAGTCCCCCTGCTCCCCTGCCAGGGGTTGGGTGGATCTTCCACAATGCCCACCAATCTAATCTGTGTGGGCTGAAAGTGCCTGCGGTTGCCCTGAGAGGCTAAGGAAACACAGTTCCCCTCTTATCCTATTGGGGCCAGGGAGGGAGCTTTAGGTGTCTGAGCATCTTGTCTGTGTGGACTGAAAGAGCTTATAGATGCTCAGAGAAAGTGAAGAAATACTAGTCCCTTCTTATCCTATTGTGGGGAACAAAGATGGAACTGAAGACACTCAATAAAACAGTCCTTGTGGGCCAAAAAACCAGAGAGAATGAGGAAACAGCTCCATTCATATCTTATTGAGGATTGGGATGGAGCCCCAGGTGTCTGACTATCCAATTTGTGCCAGAATAAAGTGCCTGCAGTTGCCCAGAGAGTCTGGTGTAGTTCCCCCCACTTTCTCTCTGCTGGAAGTGGGGCTACAGCCTAGGCTTTATCTGAAATCCTATTTGGTTGAAACAAAGCCATTCCCTACAATCACTGTGATTTTCAGTCAGCCCTGCTTCCTCTCATGCCAGGGGCAGAATTACAGTGGTGGTTACCGGCCTCTTTCCAACTTGTAGAGGTTTAAACTTTAGCTGTTCCTAGGATTATACTATAGCCAGAGGTAACAGTTTGGCATTGTTTATGAATTACAAAAATAGATATTGGATTGTGTTTGTAAATTGGTCTGTTCCTCTGGGCCTCTTAGATTGTATTAAATTAAGAGGTTTCACTTTTACTTGGTTAAATTATGATTAGGGCTTTGGTTCAGCCATATTAGTAGGATGTTGAGTCCCTGTCCCGTTGGTAGGCAGGGACTTATAGAGAAAATGACAAAGCAGAGGAGACAGTTTTAGTTTTTTGATGCTGGAGCCCCAGGGAGACAGCCAAGCCTTTTGCTCAATAGTTTGCAACTGAAGAGACCACAGCCCTGAACAGCTGAGAAAGCCCAGAAAGAAACAAGCCCCAAGGAGAGAGACAACCCTTATGCTAACCTTCAGCTGAGAATGGTAGGCCATGGAGCCTTAGGAGAAAGAGGAAGGCTGAACCCTTGCAGAGACAGGCAGCCATCTTGCTCCAGCACATGGCAACAGACTTTGGTGAGGGAAGTAACGTGCACTTTATGGCCTTGTGACTGTAAGCTTCTATCCCAAATAAATACCCTTTATAAATGTCAGTAGATTTCTGGTACTTTGCATTAGCACAGCTTTGGCTGAATAATAAATCAGCAAAATTTACTAATCAGTAGCTGAAGTTGGTAACCAACTCTCTCTTCCTTCCCCATTTTTGAGAAAAGGAGCTTCCAACTCCAGGTACAGAATACTGCCCAAGTTGACTTGTGCTACCAGTGGAAGAAAGACATGAACCTCCATTGCATGGAGTGCTCTACTCAAAAATCTTCACTGCACATGGGCAGTCTCCTCCTTCCATTCTTTCAAGGATGTTGCAGGATACTTTTCTCATCCCCTAGACCCCACAAACAGGAGGTTTAAATAGCTCTGGGTGATTACTAACTGCCCTATAGGATGAGCTTACTCTTGGAACTTTTTACTTTGCTGACCTCTTGCCCCTCCTTCTTCCATATTTTTTTAGATGTTTCCAGTTATTCAGAGCCCTTTACCATTCTAAGTAAATTTGATAATTGGCTTTTCCCTTTTTTTTCAAAAAAGGATGTTGAAATATTTTTTGGAATTTCACTAAATTTGTAAACCAATTTGTGTAGAATTGATATCTTAATATTTAGTCTTCCAATCAATGCTGATGGAATGTCCTTCCATTTATTTAGATCATCTTTGATTTCTTTTCTCATTGTATTTTAGTTTTCTTAATACAAGTCCTGAATGCACTTGGTTTAGTTTATTCTTAAGTATTTGATTCTATTAATTGTTGTTAAAATGGGATTTTTTAGCTGACTTACTCCTCAGAATGCTCATTAGTACTGCATAGAAACACTAATCATTTTTGTGAATTAATCTTGCAACCCACCACTTTGCTGAACTCATTTATTAGTTCTAGTAACTTTGTTGTGGATTTTGGGTGTTTTTCTAGGTATAGGACAATGCATCACCAATTACATAAAGTTTTACTTCATTCTTTCCTGTTTTATACCTTTCATTTCTTTTTCTTGCCTAATTGCTCTAGATAAAACTTCTAGCACAATATTGAATAACAGTGGTGACAGTGGGCATCCTTGACTTGTTCCAAATCTCAGTGGGGAAGCTTTCAGTGTTTCACCAAGGAGTAAAATGTTATTTGTAGGTTTTCAATACTTGCACTTTTACATGTTGAGAAAGTTTCCTTCTATTCCTCTTTCAGAATGTTTTCATCAAGAAAGGATTTTAGACTTTGGCAAATGCCTTTTATGTGATAATCAAAATGATTATATTATTTTTCTTCCTAGATTTAGTAATGTGGTGTAATACATTGATTGAATTTCTTTTGTTGAAATGCCTGGGATAAAAACCACTTGATCGTGATGTATAAATTTTTAATATGCTGTATGAATCAATTAGAATCTATTCTGTTGCAAATTTTTCCATATATATTCATTTGAGAAATTGGTCTAAATTTTTCCTTTTTAATGGTATCTTCATCTGGCTTTGGTGTTAAGGTGACGTTGGCTTCATAGAATGAGTTTTTCGTTGTTGTTGTTTTGTTTTTTTAGGGGAAAGCGCAAACGCAGTCCCCAATACCACAAATTATGCAGTCGAGTTTCCCGCATTTGGGGAAATTGTGGGGGCCAGCACATTGCCCTGGGAAAACCAACTTCGTGACCATGGTATCTCTCCTGCCAGGTAAGTATCATAGAATGAGTTTTGAAGTGTTCTTTACTGTTAATTTTTTTGGGGAAAATTTGAGCAAGATTGGTATTAATTCTTGAATATTTGTTAGAATTAACCTGTGATGCTATCTGGTCCTAGGCTTTTCATTTTTGTGAGGTTTTTGATGACTATTTCAATCTCTTTACTTTTGTTTCTTTTGTTGAGGTCTTCTCTTGTTTTTAGGGTCAGTGTAGGTTATTTGTGTGTTTCTAGAAATTTGTCCATTTCATCTACATTGCCTCCTTTGTTGATGTACACTTGCTCATAATATCCTCTTATGATCACTTTTATCTCTGTGAGGCAACTGCTAATGTCCCCCATCTCATCTATGATTTTATTTATTTGTATCTTTTTTTTTTATTGTTAGTCTAGCTAAGGTTTTGTCAATTTTATTACTCTTCTCAAAGAAACAACTTTTGGTTTGGTTGATTCACTATTTTTTGTTCTCGATTTCATTTATTTCTGTTCTGGTCTTTGCCATTTCATTTCTTCTGTTTGCTTTGGGAATAGTTTCCCATTCTTTTCTGGTTCCTTTAGGTGTTTAGTTAAGTCTTTTTTTTTTTTTTTTTTTTTTAGCTCTTGTTTCTTTTTTTTTATGTACTGTGGATTGAACCCAGGACCTCATACATTGGAAGCAGGTGCTCAACCACTGAGCTACACATGCCCCCTTGTTTCTTTTTTAGTATAAGCATTGAAGGCTATAAATTTCCCTCTCAGCACTGCCTTCACAGTTTTTCATAGTTTTTGATATGTTGTGTTCTTGTGTTTATTCATCTTGAGATATTTAATGATTTCTCTTGCAATGTCTACTTTGACCAACCGATTGTTTAAGAATATGTTGTTCACCTCCATGTGTTTGTAAATCTACCCTTTCCCTACATGTTATTGATTTCCATCTTCATTCCATTATGATCATAGATAGTGCTTTATATGTTTTCAATTTTTTGAGACTTGTTTTGTGACCCAACATATGGTTTATCCTGGAGAAAGAAACATGAGCACTTAGAATAAATATATATACTGCTTCTTTGTGATGAAATATTCTATATATGTCTGTTAGGATTAATTAAGTTATTACATTATTTAATTTTTCTCTTTTCTCATGCATTCTCTGTCCAGATATTCTATCGAAAGATAAGAGTGTTGTATTGAAGGCTCTAACTATTATGGTAGAGATGTCCATTTCTCCTGTCATTTTTGCCAGTGTTTGCCTCAGGTATTTTGGATCACAATGGTTAGGTGCATAAATATTTATTAGTGTTATTTCTTCTTGGTGAAATGCTTATTTTATTAATATATAACATCCTCTTTCATCTTGTGACAGTTTGATTTTTTTTTACAAATCCTGAAAGATTATGTTCTTAAAATAATCTATACCTGTGGGTGTGACACAAAAAGGTTTGATTGAGCTATGTCAGTGATGCATGATTCAGGTTGAATCTTTCCCCTCTGGCTGGGTCTGAAATAAAGAGAGACACACAAGGGAAAAGAAGCCTTCATATTTGATCCTGCCATGTGAGAGAAAGGACCCCAATTTTGCCCACAGTTGAGCTTCAAGAAGAGAAGTCCCCAGAGACTCAAAGAGCTGAAGCCCAGCAGAGATGAGTCATATACCTGATAACTTGAAGTTGAACTCAGGAAAAAGTGGGGCAGCTGAGACTGGTAGTAGAGGCCCAGAAAGAGACTAGCCCTATGCCTGATTTCCCACAGCTGAGCTCTGGGAGATGGTAGATTCTGGAGGGGAAGGTTGAGCCATCTTTGCCACAAGGAAGGATGCTAGGATCAACAGTTGCTGACTTTAGTGAGAAAACATCTCTGATGGTGCCTTGATTTGGACATTTCATGGTTTCAGAACTATACACTTTTACCCTATATTAAATCCCCATTTATAAAAGCCAACCCATTTCTGGTTGACAGAAATGATGGCTGGAAAGAAAGCACTCTTTGCTTTAAATTGGCAGAGAACTTAGCAAAATTGACTCCTGATGTTAGATGGAAGGTAGAATTCAAAAACAATGAGCTTGGACATTTAACTGAGGAGATTTCTAGATTAAATATGTAAAATGCAGCCTGGCTTCTCTTTGCAACTTATAGCAAAATGGGAGAGGAAAGAGATAAGCTTAAAAATAAGCTGCTGAGCAAAAAGAAACCAGAAATTGATGGTTTGGGAAATTCCAAGTTTCCAGAAAATAAGCCCCCAAAGGATAGTGCCCCATGTGAGGACTTAACTAAACATGGAACTTGTAAGTCAGGATTGGATATGTAGTTATCCAGGAAGGACTTGTGGTAATTCTTCCTGTCTGATGGCTTGTACCCCTGTTTCATGCATGCTAAACAGTGCATGGGTGTAGAGCGATCCCAGTGTGCTCTGTAGTAGAAACTGTAAAGGCCTCCGATCTTCTCTTGGATGTCTCCCCATATCTATACTTTCCAAACATACCCAGCAAATAGCATACTTTATCCAGTTGTTACCTGCTGCCTTAAAGTTTTTCAATGCATTTAATTATCAGCTGATTTAACTCCTGGTGAGTGCATGGTTGGAACTGAGGCTACCAGCCTCCTCAGGAGGAAACTGTCTCACGGATCCTAGCCACTGAGATCTGAATTCTCTATTCAACTGCCACAGTCTTCACTGGGCCCCCTCAGGTGGTTGGAGTTACTTTGTCTTAGCTGTCTTGAAAGAGATTTTGGACTGTGCATTGTTCCTTTCCTTCTTGGGGCCCATTGTTTTTGAGAGTGTCATAGCCCTTTAAGGTGATTGTGGTGAATCTGCCAGTACTTCCTGAAAGAGAGAGATATGGTTTCACATGCCTCACCGCTTTCTAAGGGTGCAATAGTGCCTTGAGTTCTACAATCAGATAGGTGGGATGAATCTACCTACTCTGCCCTGAGAAAGTGATCAAGTTGCACCCAATTTCTACTCCTGCTGGGTGTGGGGGCCCAAGCAGTGGCTTTCCAAACTGGAGATGCAGAGATAATATAAGGGATTCTCATATACCCAATGCCTTTTCCCTTCCCCCTTTTCCCCTATTAACAACATTTTACATGTGGATGGTACATTTGTTATAACTGATGTTATATAATAAATGTTATATATTCAAGCATTACTGCTAACCATGGTCAGTGGTTTACATTATGGTTTACAATTTGGGCCATAAACTTTTATAGGTTTTGTTGAAATTTGAAATGGCCTGTATCTGTTATTGCAGCATCATGCAGAACAATTATAATGTTTTTAAAAACCTCTATTGCTCCATCTATTCTAATCTTCCCTCCCCCTCCCCTCAGAAACTATGGCAACCAGTAAGTTTCAATTTTGAAGAAAAAGATTCACAGTTACTTGCAATAATATTGAAGACGACATATTGGTCTGTTTTCTTTTATTAGGCACTGCCTATGTTTTTGAGGGGTTCTTGTCCCTCTAATTGAGAACATAGCAGGACTCCTCCAGATGTCAGTTTAATATTTTCTTGCTTATTTTGTGGATCTCCATCCACTGATATAACACAGTATGACAAGATGAACACTTACATATTCCATAGGTAGCTTGCTCCGGAAGCTCCCATATACCTGCCCCCACATTTGACATCTTACACCAGTAACCTTCACTGCCATATTTACCAAAAGAACATTTTGTATCCTAAAGCTTCTTTGAAGACAAAATGAAAAAGAAATAAGACAATGGCAGACTATATGGAAGAAAATGTCATTGTTCATATAAGACAACAGATCTTACAGTGATGAAAGACACATGTCTAAATTTTTTATTAATTCAAATTTTTATTTCCTTTTGTATTTCATTCATTATTTTTAAAACTATTATTACCACTTCATTTTCTTAATTTATTCATTTTTGAGAGGTTTTGGATCACAGAAGGGTCACAACTGTGGCAGGGGATGATCACTGGTGTGGGATGTCAGTGACGAGGGATGCATGGGTAGGGGCTTACCTGTAGCATGCCACTAGGGCATATGAATATTTTCAAGTGTCCATGGGGCATTGTCATGGTGGCTGGAGATCCACAAAATAACTGAAAGAATATTGAATTCCCATTATTGGGAGTTCTACTATATCTTTAATAGGACAGCTGGAATCCCTTGAGCACATGGGCAGTGCCCAGTGTAGGAAGAGAGACAATTATGCCAGGCCCTTAATAATGATAATTGAACTTATGAACATTTTCTTGTGAAATTGAGACATAGCTTAGTATTATGTATTACCTAAGAGTTACATCTTGAAAGAAAGCCTCCTTGTTCAAACGTGGTCTCTCTAAAAGCCAAACTCAGCATATAAGCACACTACCTTCCCCCCAGCATGGGACAGGACTCCCAGGGATGACACACCCTGACACTGAGGTATTATTACCAAGAACTAACTTTAGCAAAGCAACTGGAAAAAAACATAGACCAAAAGGGGAAAACGGTAAATACAAATGAGTTTTTATGGTTAAGAGATTTCAAAGTGAGTCGGGAGGTCATCCCAGAAGTTATGCTTATGCACATATCAGCAGGATCTCATCTACTGCCGCAGTAAAAAGTACTTAAAATAGCAAGGCTCTTGAGGCCTTTAGAGACATCCAGACACTATAAACAAGGCAGAGAGCTCAGGAATTCAGAACCCTGTCAGTAGGCCTAACTTTGGAATTTATGCTCTCCAGTGTAATAGAGTTAGATTCATTTATAGTTTCCCTACACATGGCCTTTCTTCCCCTTTTTCTTGAACCTATAATTAACACTTGGTTAATAGATGTCCCAGAGACTTAAATCTTTGGTCTGTCCATGTGGCAGTTGTGCCCTGAATCTCGGCAGAGTTGCATCACCTACTATCCAGTACACTGGACTCACCCAGGACACCTTAAAAGAACATGATGATGGACAACACCTATCCCAAGGAACAGAAAGTGTCTGTGACTGCAAGCAAGACAGTTCCATCCACCTCCCCCATGGGATCTAAGCCCCATCTCAAGTAGAAGCAGAGTGGGCATCACCAAGCCAAAATCCTCAATATTGGGGAATTAACAATGGACTAAAGTAGACTTATATTCTACTATATACTTATTATTATTCTAGCAATGGAAGGAATTTTATCACTGATATAAAGGTAGTGACCACCAGTGGTTCTGAGGGGAAGGATAGGGAAGAATAGGTGTAATATGGGGGAATTTTAGGGGACATTGGTATTGTACTGCATGACATTGCAATGGCAGATACAAGCCATTATGTATTTTGCCATAACCTACAAAATTGTACAGGACAGAGTGTAAACTATAATGTAAACTATAGTCCACAGTTAGTAACAATGTTTCAATAAGTGTTCATCAATTATAACAAATATACTACACTAATGAAGTATGTTATTAATGTGGGAAATTGTAAGAGGGGGAGGGAGTGGGGCATATGGGAATCCCTTATATTTTTCATGTAAAACTTATGTAATCTAAAGCTTCTTTAAAAATGAAAATAGGAGTTCTGGGAAAATGGCACTGAGGACAGTAGGCAGAGCCTGATCCTCTCACAACAAAGGAGTGGAGATAGGACAGAGGCCTATCTGAAGGAACAGCTTTGGATATATATATAAAACAGGAAGGTGCCCTGGGTCATCTAGGAGGGTTCTGGAAAGAGAAAGAAGCCAAAGGAAAACCATGAATTGCTCACCCCTGTTGCTGGAAGTGGCACATATACCCTGCCTTCAGTGCAAGCAGCCTAGGTGGAGCCACTGGCTTGCTGCTGTGCTGCTATGATCAGAGTGTGAGGGGCATTCCCTGGGAAGAAGAGGGGTTTGGAATGGGGCATAGTGGTTTCTTTGTGGTGAGTTTGGCCAGCTGAGGCCCGTTTGAATCTCAGAAGGGACTCTGGTCCAACGGGGAGAAGGAAGAGGGTTCTCCACGGGAAGGCTGTCATGCCAAGCTGCCCAGATAAAAAGAGGAATTCAATTAAAGAGGGGGCAGGGACACACAGGCACCTAAACAGCAGGATTCTGGCAAACTCTTAGGCAACTAACCTGCTGGAGGTGAAGGGGGTGGATAGCTTTCTGAAAGGCTAACTAACCTAAGGAGACACTTCAGTTCAGTGGAGGAATTCCTACATTGTATATATGAGGTCCCTGGTTTGATTCCTGGCTCTTCTTAGAGGAGTGACCCACTGGATTATTAAGCATCCAGTTGGTACTTTGACAGGGAACATATAGACATTCTTTTTGTATTAGATTTTATTGGATCTCTTTTTTTAAAAAAAAAGTTTCCTTTTTTCTTTTTCTTAATTTTACTTACTAAAACTCCATTCAAAACCTTCAGAAGGCAGGCTGCAGGGTGATTGATTGATGAACGCTGGCAGCCTGAGAAGCTCCCTAAGGGCCTAAGAGGGAAGGCAGTTTTTCCTTTTTTTTTTTTTTTTTTGTTCTTTTTTTTCTCCTTTTTAAAATTAGTTGCTTCTCTCTTGATTCTTGTTTGTTGTATTTCTCCTTTCTTTGTTTCCCATCTTTTTCCTTCTTTCTTTACTGATTTTTTTCTGCCTACACTATTTCTTTTTTCTCCTTCTTTTTTCTATCTTCTTTATTCTGTGGTCCTTCTTCCATTTCACCTCTTTTTGTTTCATCTTCAATTCTTCAATTTTTCTTGATTTTCTTTCCTTCTCCTTCTTCCTCTGTTTTCTTTTTCTTTCTTTTTGCTACTCTTTTCTTTTTCTCTTTTCTTTTTTCTTTTCCTCTCTTCTCATCATTCTGAGCTTTTAATTCATTCAATATATTTCTCTCTATTCTCTTTCTCATTTAATTGTTTCTACTCCACTTTTCTATTCTTATTCCTTTGTACTTCTTACTCACGTTAATTATTCATTGTCCTAAGTCTTGTATTGTTCCTCTTCTGCATTTTACTATTATTATCACTATCATTCTTTTTCTCTTCATATTGTTTTTCTTTTCTCAGGTCCTAAATTTTTGTCAAGGGAACATAGACAACAGCAGGGAAATAGAATAAAAGGAACAAGGAGTCAAAATTAAACCTTACCACACACACAAAAAGAACAACAAAATAAAATCCTAGAGTAGAAAGAGAAGCTAATCAACTGAATAAACCCATCAAGATAAACAGATGCCTAGACACCAACAAAAAAAGTGCAAACATTACTAAGAAACAGGAAAACATGGTTCGGTCCAATGAACAAACTAAAAAACAGGAGGAGATGTAGAAAATAGAACAATTATCCAGAGATGTTCAAATAAAATGAATCAACTTAATAAAGTGAAGGAAAAGATTAAGGATATTAAGAAGACACTGAGAGATCATAATGAAGAAATTGTAAACATACATAAAAAGATAATGGATATAAGGATGATGAATTGCAAAATGCAAGAAATAAAAAATACACTGGGAAGCACACAAAAGTGGATTTGAACAGACATAGGAAAGAATAAATGATCTGGAAGACAGTACAGCTGAAATAAGAGAGGTTGTAGAATAGATGAAGAGATAGAAAAAATACAGCAGGGACTTAGAATTTGAATGACAAGAACACACTCAAACATAAGCATTATAGGCATCCCAGAGGGAGAAAAGAAGAGAAAGGGGACAAAAGGAGTGTTGGAGGAAATAATGGCTGAAAATTTCCCAACTGTATTGAAAGGCATGGATGTACATGTCCAGGAAACACTTCACACATCAAACAATACAAATCCTAACAGTCCTAGCCCAAGACATATACTTGTCAAATTATCCAATGCTCAAGACAAAGAGAGAATATTGAAAGCAGCAAGAAAAAAGAGAGCCATCACAAAGAGGGAAACTCAATAAGATTAAGTGATGATTTTTCATTTGAAACCATGGAGGCAAGAAGGCAGTGGTAAGACATAGTTAAGGTGCTAAAAGGAAAAAAACTCTCAGTCAAGAATTGCCTATGCAGCAAAGGAGGCATTCAAAAATGAGGGAGAGTTCAAAATATTCACAGATAAATAGAAATTAAGAGAGTATATCAATAAGAAACCTGCCCTTCAAGAAATAATAATGGGAGTTCTGAAGGTTGAAAAGAAAAAAACAGGAGGGAGACAATTGGGATAGAGTATAAGAAGCCACACTGTGGGAGATGTTAGTGTGGGATGTGGTGGGAGGTGTGGGAGGTGGGCAACATGGGAATCCCAGTGGGTTCCGTGTAATATTTTAGGTAATCTAAGCACCTCTTAAAATATATGTGTATATATATATATAAATAACATTTTTGTAAGCAAATACACATATATGCATATATATTTATATATCATTTTGCAAATGTTTGTATGTATTGTGAGAATTTTGATTTTTACCCATAATAAAAAAAAAGAAAAAAAAAAGAGAAATAAAAACAACATATGGCATACATAAACCTAAAGAAAATATGGCTAATGCAAGCAATTCCTTGAGAGTAATAACATTGAATGTTAATGGATTATACTCACAAGTCAAGAGACAAAGATTAGCAGAATAGATAAGGAAACATGACCCATCTATATGCTGTCTACAAGAAACCTACCTTAGACTCAGAGACTCAAGGACGCTGAAAAAGAATGGTTGGAAAAAATTTTACATGCAAACAATAACCAAAAAAGGTTGGGAGTAACTATAATAATATCAGAAAAAAATAGACTTTAAATGCAAAACTATTGTAAGGGACAAAGAGGGACACTATATATTGATGAAAAGGGGTAGTTTATCAAGAGGAAAGAAAAATCATAAACATTTATGCACCTAACCAGGGCGCCACAAAATACATGAGGCAAACATTGGACAAAAAAAGTGGAGAAATAGACACCTCTACAATTATAGTGGGGGATTTAAATACACCATTATCAACATTAGACAGAACACCTTAACAGAAAATCAATAAAGAAACAAAGACTTTGAATAATACACTAGATGATCTCGACCTAATAGACATATATGGGACATTACACCCAAATGCAGTAGGATATATGTTCTTCTCGAGTGCACATGCATCATTCTCCAGGATAGACCACAGAAGAACTTTCAATGAATCCAGAAAGATTGAAATTATGCAAAGTTATTTCTCTGACCAAAATGGAATGGAATTGGAAATCAGCTGAGCAGAAAACCAGATTAGGCACAAAGATATGGTAGTTAAACAACACACTCTTAGACAATCAGTGGGTCAAGGAGTAAATCTCAAAAGAAATCAGTAACTACCTTGAAGCAAATGAAGTAACAACATAACATATCAAAACCTATGGAATGCAGCAAAAGTTGTACTGAGAAGGAAATATATAGCCATAAATGCCTATATTAAGAAGAAGAAAGAGCTAAAATCAAAGACCTAATTGCACACCTGAAGGAATTAGAAAAAGAACAACGAACTAACCCTAGAAGAAGTAGAAAAAAAGAAATAACAAAGATTAGAGCAAAGCTAAATGAAATTGAAAATAAGAAAGCAGTAGAAAAAGTAAACAAATACAAAACTGGTTCTTCAAGAAGATTAATTAAAACTAGAAAATGCTTAGCTAGACTAACAAAGAAAAAAAGAGAAAATATGGAAATACATAAAATAAGAAATGAAGAAGGGGCCATCATCACTGACCCCACAGAAATAAAGAGTATCATAAGAGGATTCTTTGAAAATTGTGTGCCAACATGATGGATAATTTAGAGGAAATGGACAAATTCCTAGAAACAAAAAAGCAGCCTACACTGACAAAAGAATAAATTGATGAATGCAACAGATCAATCACAAGAAGAGAGATAAAATGAGTCATCAAAAACCTCCCAACATATAAGAGCCCAGTACCAGATGGCTTCACAGGTGAATTTTACCAAATATTCCAGAAAGAACTAACACCAATCCTGCTTAAAGTCTTCCAAAAAAATTGAATTGGAGGGAACATTCCCTAACTCATTCTATGATGCCGACATCACACTAAAACCAAAGCCATACAAAGACACCACAAGAAAGAAAACTCTAGAAATATAAAAATCTATATAAATCTATATAGATTTATATATATAAATCCAGCACCCTTTCTTGATAAAAACACTGCAAAAGAAATGAGTAGAAGGAAATTTCCTCAACATGATAACCGGTATATATAAAAAACCCACAGCTAACATCATACACAATGGTGAAATCCTAAAAGCTTTCCCTCTATGATTGTGAACAAGACAAAAATGCCCACTTTCAGTGTTCTTATTTTAACATTGTGTTAGAAGTACTTGCTTGACCACCTAGGCAAGAAAACAATATAAAAGACATCCAAATTGGAAAGGAAGAAGAAAAAATTTCACTATTTGCAGACAACATGATCCTATACATAGCCCTGAGAAATCTACAACAAAGCTTGTAGAGCTTATAAATGTGTTCAGTAAAGTGGCACATTATAAGAACAATGCGCAATAATCAGTAGCATTTCTGTATACCAAAAATGCGCAATCTGAGATGAAATTTTTTTAAAATCCCATTTACAATAACAACTAAAAGAATCAAATAATTGGGAATAAAGTTAACTAAAGATGTAAATGACTTATACATAGTAAACTACACAACAATGTTAAAGGAAACCAAAGAAGACCTAAATAAATGGAAGAATATTCCTTGTTAATAGATAGGAAGATTAAACTTCATTAACATGTCTATCTTACCCAAACTGATTTACAAATTTAATGCAATCCCAATAAAAATTACCACAGCATTTTTTACTGAATTGTAAAAGCTAATTATAAAATTTATGTGGAGGGGCAAGAGGTTCTGAATAGGCAAATATATCTTGAAAAAGAAAAATGAAATTGGAAGAATCACATTACTTCACTTTTAAACTTACTACAAGGCTACAGTGGTCAAAAGTGCATGGTATTGGCACAAGGATATACATACTAGCCAAAGGAAGTGAATTGAGAGTTCTGACATAAATCCCCACATATACAGTCACTTGATATTTAACAAGGTTACCAAGTCCAGTCAACTGGGAGATAATGGCCTCTTCAACAAATGGTGCTTGGAAAACTGGATATCCATATCCAAAAAATAAGAGAGGAATACCACCCAGACCTTATACAATAATAAACTCAAGATAGATCAAATATATAAATATAAGAGCCAAGACCATAAAGCTCCTAGAAGATAATGTAGGGAAGGATCTACAGGATCTTTTATTTGGGAATGGTTTCATGAACTTTACACCCAAAGTGCAAGCAACAAAAGAAAATATAGATAAATGGACCTCCTCAAAATTAAAAATGTTTGTGCCTGAAAGAAGTTTTTCAAGAAAGTGAAAAGGCAGCCTACTCAATGGAAGAAAATATTTGGTAATCATCTATTTGATAGGGGCCTAATATCCACAGCCATGATTGGTGTTGGTCAATTTGAAATTAAAAAGACAAACAACCCCTTTAAAAAATGGGCAAGTGATTTGAATAAACACTTCTCCAAAGAAGAAATACAAATGACTAAAAAGCACATGAAATGATGCTCAGCATCACTAGTTACTAAGGAAATGCAAATCAAAACCCCAATGAGATATCATCTTACACCGTTGACAGGCCCTTGATTGTGATGACAGTACTTATGAACCTTTGCTTTTGAAACTGAAACTTAGCATAGTATTAAAGGGTGCCTAAGCGTTACCTCCTGAGAGCCTCCTTGTTGCTCAAATGTGGCCTCTAAGTCAAACTCAGCATACAAATGCATTTACCTTCCCCCCAGCATGGGACATGACTCCTGGGGTTGAGCCTCCTTGGCACCAGAGTCTACTACCAAGCACCAACTAGAAGTGCAACTGGAAAAAGACCTTGACCAAAAGGGAAAAATGATAAAGACAAATGAGTTTATATGGCCAAGAGAATTCAAAGTGAGTTGGGAGGTCATTTCAGAGGTTATGCTTATGCACATCTCAGCAAGAACTCATTGACTGCCAAAGTAAATATAACCTCAAATAGCAGGGCTCTTGAGGGTTCTGGAGACATCCAGACATTATAGGCAGGGCAGATTCCTCAGGAGTTTGGCACCCTGCCAGTGGGCCCTACTTTGGAATTTATGCTCCCAAGTGTGATGGACTCAGTTGTGTTTTCCCCACACATGGTTTTTCTGCACCTCTATTTGAACCTATAGTTAGTACTAGAGATGATAGGTGTATGTCCAAGAGATTTAAATCTTTGGGCTATCCATATGCCTGTTGGTGCCTGAATATCAACAGGCTTGCAACACCTACTCTTCAGTTCATTGGATTCATCCAAGACATCTAACAAAGAGATGATGATTGATAACAGCCATCTCAAGGAACAGAGAGAGTCTGCAAATGCAAGCAAGTCCCATCCATCTGCCCCATGGGATATAAGCCCCCTCTCAGTTAGAGTTAAAGTGGTAATCACCATCACAGAATCCTCAAGATTGGAGAATGGATGATTGACTACAGTAGACTTACAGTTGTTCTACTGTAGACTTGTGATCCTAGCAATGGAAGAAATTTTACCATGGATGTGGAGGTAATAGCCACTGAAGGTTGTGAGGGGAGGGAGAGGAAAAAATGGGTGTAATTTGCGGGCACTTTTGGGACTTGGGAATTATCCTTAATGACATCGCAATGACAGATACAGGCCATTGTGTATCTTGTAATAACTTGCAAAATTGTATGTGAGAGATCATAAAATACAATGTAAACTATAATCCACATTTAATGGTAATGCTCAAGATGTGTTCATCAATTGTGACAAATGTACCACACTAATGAAAGACATTGTTGATGTGGGAAAATGTCAGAGGGCTAGGGACTGTGGCATATGGAAATCCCCTATATTTTTGTGTAACATATATGCAATCTAAGTTTCTTTAAAAAATAAAAAAGTATATTAAAAAATGAAAATAATTTAAAAAACAAACAAACTGGGCACGCAAATCCTGATCCCCATCATCTTGGAGGTCTGTTGTGTTTTTCAATCAATGTTTCTTCTACTTCTACCAGCATTGAGATAGCACAAAGCCTGCTGGTTTTAACTTGGTCAGGTTAAAACCTCAGCTCTGCTCAGAATTGGAATCCACAGCCATGATTGGTGCCAGGCCAACTCCTTTCCACTGCTTTTGGGAAAGGGAGTTTCTGCTTCCAACCAGGGAGTGGGTCCTGAGGTGGTCTGCCTCATCAGAGTGGATGGGAAAAACTGCTTCTTCAATGTGGAGAAATCTACTCAGGAATCTTCACTGCATATTGTCAGTCTCCTCCTCCTGCTCTTCCCTGGATTGTGTACAGTGTTCTTCTGATCTCTGGAGTGACTCAAATAGTTGATCCAGACAGATCCTAGATAATTATTACTTGCCCTTTGGGATGAGCTGGTTGTTAGAGCATCTTACTCTGTCACATCTTGGGTATTTTTAGAATTAGGGTTCACTGCTTTTGTACTGTAATTCCATGAATTTTTAAAGATTAAATTTTTAAAAATCCAAGGAACTACACTACAAAGATCAGTGAGCCCTTAGTTAACCCATGGACATTAATTAGTAGTACAATTATAAAAACATGTTATCATCAATTGTAACAAATATTTCTCACTAATGCAAGGTGTTCTTGGTGGGGTGGTATATGGGAATCCCACATTTTATGCATTATTGTTCTGTAAACTCACAACTTCTCTAAAAAAGGGAAAAACAAAAAACAAATAAAAGACATCCATAGTGAAAGGAAGAAATAAAACATTCCAATCTTCAGATGATGTGATCCTATATATAGAAAATCCTGAAAACTTCACAACAAAGCTACCAGATTTAATAAAAAATTCAGCAATGTGCAGCATAGAAGATCAATGTGAAAAAATCGGTAGTGTTTCTTAACACTAGTAATGAACAATCTGAAGAAAAAAATCAAGAAAAATTCCAATTCCACTAACAATAAAAATAACTAAGAATCAATTTAATGAATGCTTTAAAGAACTTGTATATGGACAACTACAAAACATTTCTAAAAGAAATCAAAGAAGAGCTAAACAAATGACAGGGCATTCCATGTCCTGAAGAATAAGTGCTATTATGATGCCAATTCTACCCAAAATGATTTACAGAATCAATCCAATCCAAACCAAAATTCATGTAATTTTCCTTACACAAATTGAAAGCCATTCAACAAAAGTATATGGAAGGGGACAACCAGCAAGATGGTGGCAGAGTAAAGAGCTCCTAGAATCAGCTCCTGCTACAGGGCAGTTGGTGATCGCCCAGAGCTATCTAGAGCACTAGTTTGGGTGATCCAGGAGACAAGAAGTGCATCCTGCAACATCCTTTAAAGAATGGAAGGAGGAGACTGCCCATCTGCAGAGAAAATTCATAAGTAGAACATTCCATGCCACGGAGGTAGGTGCCCATCCTCCACTGGAGGCACAAGTCACCTTGGGAGCTGTTCCGTGGCTGGTATTGGAAGCTTCACTTCCCAAAAACAGGGGAGGAAGAGATGGTTGGGCACCAACTTCAGCTACTGATTAGGAAATTCACCGGGCTAAAATATAATCCTAAGAACAGCTAAAGTTTGAACCTGTACACCTCAGAAATAGGCCAGTAGATGTCATCTTAACTCCATGCCTGACACAAGGGGAAGTGGGGCTGATTGAATGTCACAGTGCTGGTAGGGACTGGCTTCTTTCCATCTAGATCAGATTGTCACTCTAGCCTAAGCCCCAGACCCACCTCACGCAGGGAAGATACTGGGGGAATCTGTGCCAGCCTCTCTGGGAAATCAGAGGACACGTCATGGAGGCCGGTGATCATCCTACTTTGGCAGCACAATCCACTCCAGGAGCTATTCTGTGGCAGGAATGGGAAGCTCCATTTCCCAGAAACGGGAAAAAGTGATGGTTGGCCACCAATTTCATTTATTGATTAGTAAATTCAGCTGGCTAAAGTATAACCCTAAGAGCAACTAAGTTTGAGCCTGTCCAATTCAGAAGAAAGCTGGTAGCTGCCATTTTGACCTAACCCCCAACATGAGGGGAAGCCAAATGGACTGAAAATCACAGTGATGGTAAAGACAGGTTTCTTTCACCCAGAATGGTCTGCAGCCCTAGTCTAGGTTTCAGCCCCACCTCTAGCAGGGAGGAAACCTGCACCAGGCTATCCAGGTAACTGCAAGTACATTTAGCTGGCACACACTGAACAATCAGAGGTCTACCAGGGCAACTGCAGTCAGCTTGGACCTGCACTGCATAGATTGCTGCTCATACCTGCAGCTCCATCCCTGCCCCAAACAGGGGAGAAAGGGGCATGAAGCTTTACCAGTCTCTCTGGGCAGCTACATTCTAGGACTGCATGAATTGGATTATTCTACACAGCTCTGGCTCTGTCCCTACCCCTGGCAAAGGAGAAAGTTGGGAGAAGCTTCATTGGTCCTTGGGGCAATGAGGGCAACTTGAGCCTCCACAGCTTATAGCACCAACTACATCCTTGGCTCCTACTACACATCCAGCAAGGGAGAAAGGGCAGGAAGCCCTAAACTAAAGGGAAAAACTGCACCCAGAATAAATATTCCAGTAACACCAATGCCAAGACATCAACAAAAATTTACAATCCACACTAAGAAACAGGAAGATATGGCTCAGTTAAAGGAACAAGATAAGCCTCCAGATGACATAAATGAGTTGAGACAACTAATCATAGATGTTCAAACAAATCTCCTTAATAAATTCAATGAGATGGCTAAAGAAATTAAAGATATTGGGAAGACATTGGATGAGCATAGAGAAGGATTTGAGAGCATACATAGAAAAATAGCAGATCTTATGGGAATGAAAGGTGCAACAAATGAAATAAAAAATACACTGGAATCATATAACAGCAAATTTGAGGAGGCAGAACGATTGGTGAGCTTGAAAAAATGTCCTCTGAAAGTGAACATACAAAAGAACAGATGAAGAAAAATTAGAAAAACTTGACCAAGGTCTCAGTGAACTAAACGTTAGCAAGAGATGTGCAAACATATGTGTCATAGGTGTCCCAGAAGGAATAGAGAAAGGAAAGGGGGAAGAAGGAATATTTAAAGAAATAATGGTAGAAAATTTCCCAACTCTATTGAAGGACATAGATATCCATGTCCAAGAAGTACGATGTACTCTCATCCAAAAAAATCTGAATAGACTAATCAGAATGTCAAATGCCAAAGACTAAGAGAGAATTCTGAAAGCAGCAAAAGAAAAGCAATGCATAACATATAAGAGATACCAAATAAGATTGAGTGCTGATTTCTCACCAGAAACCATGCAGGCAAGAAGACGGTGGTATGAGATATTTAAGATACTGCAAGAGATAAACTTCCAGCCAAGAATCTTATATCCGGCAAGATTGTTTTTCAAAAATGAGAGTGACTTTAGAATATTCACAGATAAACAGAAACTGAGAGAGTTTGTAACCAAGAGACCTCCTTTGTAGGAAATACTAAAAGGTGTGCTACAGCCTGAAAAGAAAAGACAAGAGAGAAAGACCTGGAAGAGAGTCTAGAAAAGAAGGTTATATCAATAAAAGTAACTAAAATTGTCAAAAGAGTGGTGAAAATAAAATATGACAGGGAAGCAGATGTGGCTCAAGTGATTGAACATCCATCTACCATATGGGAGGACCCGGGTTTGATCCCTGGGGCCTCCTGGTAAAAAAAAAAAAGGTGAGCCAAGCCTGCAGGGTGAGCCAGGCCCATGTAACAAGCCATGCAGCAAGATGATGATGCAACAAAAGAGAGATGCCAGTGAGAGTCAAGGCGAGACGCACCAGAAACCAGGAACTGAGGTGGTGCAAGTGACATGGAGCCTCTCTCCTACATCAGAGGTCCTTAGGATAGAATCCTGGTGAAGCCTTGAGGAGAAAAATGAGAAGAGAAGGCAGGAAACAGACACAGAGGATCACCCAGTGAATGGACACAGACAGCAAGTGTGTGTGGGGAGGAGAAAATATGACAGATAAAACTCAAATATTCAGGAATAAACTGAACAATGAAGTAAAGCAATTGTATTCAGAAAAGTACAACTCATTTTTTAAAAGAAATTTTAAAAAGACCTAAATAATTGGAAGACCATTCTGTGCTCATGGATCAGAAGACTAAATAGCATTAAGATGTCAATTCTACTAAATTTGTTGTATAGATTCAATGCAATCCTGATAAAAATTCCACCAGCATTTAAAAAATAAATATAAAACATGATTATCAAATTTATTTTGGGGGTAAGAGGTCCTGAATAGCCAGAAACATCTTAAAAAGGAAAAGAGAAGTTGGAAGACTCTCGTTTCCAGACTTTACGACATATTAACTAGCTACAGTGGTAAAAGCAGCATGGTACTGGCATAAAGACAGACACATACACCAATGGAACTGAACTGATGGTTGGGAAACAGTCCCTCACATCTATGGTCAACTGATTTTTGACTAGCCTGTCAAACCCACCCAACTTGGGCAGAACAGTCCATTCAAGCTGAGAAAACTGGATATCCATAGCAAAAGAATGAAAGAGGAACCCTATCTCTCACCTTATAAAAAAATTAACTGAAAATGAAACAAATACCTAAATATAAAAAACAAGAACCATATAGCTTCTAGAAGAAAACGTAGGAAAATATCTTCAAGACTTGGTGGTAGGTGGTGGATTCTTAAAGAAGATAGGAGGACTGAGATGGACTACTGATATTTAATGTATGTAGATATTTTAGCTAGCTTTACTGTAAAAATGTAGAAATGTACAGAGTTGATGGTAACACCTTATATATTGAGTAACAGCTGGTTTATAAATGAGGATGTGGTTGAAAAAGATAGTCTGGGGGTGTAAATGCCAATTGACAGAAAGCTAGAGAATAATCTAGGGACTGAAGCAGAATAAAGCCAGAGGTGGATGAGAATTGTGGTTGATGGTACAGATGCAAGAGGGTCATTTGTGAGTTAGAGTAGATGTATCACTATTGCAGGGTGGTGAGAATGTGGAGAAGCATGGGAAAAATACTACTTGAGTGACCTATGGACTGTGGTTAACAATAATAATGTAATATTCTTGCATCTATGCCAAAGATGTGCTTTGTTGATGATAGGGGAGTATGGAAAATGTGTGCCAAATGTACACTGTGGACCTATATAATCGGATGATATTGTCTCATAATCTGTAACAAATGTTCCACCATGGTGTGGTGGGTTGATAGAGGGGTGTTGTTTGGGAATTCTGCACATGTGCATGATTGTTTTGTAAATTTACAACTTCTGTCATAAAAATGTATTTAAAAAATAATAGTATGGTGGGTTGAGGAAAAAAAACACCAATTTTAAGATATGGGCTATAATTAGTAGAATAAATTTTGACAATATTCTTTCATAATTTGTAAAAAATGTCTCATGACAATGCAAGGTGTTAGTGGAGGATTGATGTATGGGACCCTTGTGTGATGTTATGAATGTTTGCTTTGTAAGTTCACAACTTTTACTATTTATTGTTTATGTATGTTCATGTATAAATGATATAATAATAATAATAATAATAATAATAGAGTGGGCTGGGGAAAATAATTTTGTTAGTAGTAATATTTTGAGGATGCTATTTCATTATTAGTTAAAAAAGTTTAACAACAATGCAAGGTATTGGTGGTAGGGTGAGGTATGAGAGCCCTGTATGATGTTATGTATGTTTGTTTTGTAAGTTCACAACTATTGCTATACACTTATTGTTTATGTATGTTCATGTATGGGTGATATACTTCAATAATTTTTTTAAAATTATATGGAAAGGTATGGGACAGTGACTAACCAAAATCTTTCTGAAAAAGTAGAACAAAGTTAGTGGAATTATACTTCCCAATTCTAAAACTTATTACAAACCTACAGTAATCAAAACAGCATGGTCCTGGAACAAGGACATATATAGAGACAAGAGGAATCAAATTAAGAACTCAAAATAAACCCACACATCTATGGCTAGTTGACTTTTGGCAAGTGTGCATGTCAACTCAACGGCGAAAAATAGTCTCTTCAACAAATGGTGCTGGGAAAAATGGATATCCAAATGGAAAGGAATGAACATGGACTCCTACTTCACAGTATTTACCAAAAATAACAAAAAGTGAATCAAAGACAATAATAACAGTCAAAACTATTAAAATATCTAGGAGAATACATAGGAAAGCATCTTCAGGGCTTTGTGCTATGCAATGATTTCTTAGACTATACAGAAAATCATAAGAAAAAAGAAAAATTAGATAGATTGAACTGAATCAAAATTGAAAATTCTTGTCCTTCAAAGGACTTTTATCACGAAAGCAAAAAGACAACTTCTAGAATGGCAGAAAATATTTGGAAACCACACATCTGATAATGGTTTATAATCCAGATTATATAAAGAAATTCTACAATGCAACAACAGAAGACAAACAACTCAATTAAAACTGGGTGAAAGACTTGAATAGATATTTCTCTAAAGACTATATATAAGTGGCCAATAAGCAGAAGAGAAGATGCTCAACATCATTAGTCACTAGAGAAATAGAAGTCAAAATCCAGGGAACAGTGGGGAGGGATGGGAGAGGGATCAGGTGAACACCGGGGATTGGTGGGTATGTGGTTGGAAGTACAAAGTTGGGAATGCTCTTATGACAATATGACAAAGAAGGGGTACTGGTTTAGGGTGTTGGATGGGGGGGCATTCAGGACAGTGTGCAACTGGAACAGACTTCTAGGGAGTGCGTGAGTGATCATTTTGTCATAATGTGTTGTACCAGTGGGGAAGACCGATATGTTCACAGAGGGGCGGGAGTCTCTCGAGAACATGGGCAGCTCCTAATAAGGGAGGAAAAACCAATGTGTCAAGACCTCAGTGTTGTTGCAAGTAATTATGAATCCTGTCATCCAAGGAGAGAAATCAGGGGTTTGCCGTGGGCCCTGAGGGGAAGGGGAGGGAGGAATAGAATAGATATAACAGGGGGTATTTAGTGGGCAATGGAAGTGTTCTCCATAATCTTGCAATATGGACATGAGCCATGTTAAATATCATCAAAAATTTAAAAGGTGTACTGTCTAATATGTAAACCATAATATAAACCATTGACAATGTGTAGTAGCTATGTTTCACTATGTGTATATCAGTTATGACAAAGGTACCATCCACATATAAAAAGGTATTAATATGGGAAGGAGGAAATGGGGAGGATGCTGGGTATATGAGAGTCCCCTGTATTCTGTATGTGACTTTACTGTGACCTAAAACTTCTGTGAAAACAAAATGAAAAAATGGGAAGACACTGGGTAATAAATGGGAGAAATTGCCAGTGTACAGACAGGACACCAGATATTACAGTGATGAAAGGCAAAATGTCAAAAAAATTGTTTTAATATTTTTTCATTATTTTTAATATCCTAAAGTTTTTATTTTGTTTTATTTTTAGTTTTTTTTAAAAAAATTTGTGCTTTTTATTTCTTATATTTAAACTTATTATTATTTTGTTTTCCTATTAATTGCATTTGCCTATTTAAATGACTTCATTTTTGAGGAAGCTTTGGATCACAGAAGGGCTACAACTGGGGCAGGGGAGGATCATTGGTGTGGGGTGTCATTGATGTGGGATACATGGGAGGAAGCTCACCGGGCATACATGTAAGGTATATCAAAATGTTCACATGTTCATGGGGCTAGTCACAGTGGGTGAAGACTCACACAATAACTAAGATAATATCGAATTTCCATCCTGGAGAGCTCTGCCACATTCTCTAATGGAGCAGCAACAGTTCCCCAAGTGCAGGGGCAATGACTGGCAAAGGAAGATGAATCACTGATGGGCCCTTGATGTTGGCAGCTATGCTTATAAGCCTTTGCTCTTGAAATTGAAACTTAGTCTAGTGTTGTGGGGTACTTAAGAGTTGCCTCCTGAGAGCCTCCTTGTTGCTCAAATGTGGCCTCTTTCTAAGCCAAACTCAGCATATAAATGCATTACATTCCCCACACCAGCATGGGACATGACTCCCGGGAATGAACCTCCCTGGCACTGAGAGATTACTTCCAAGCATCAACTAGCAATGCAACTGGAAAAAGACCTCAAATAAAAGGAGGAAAATATAAAGACAAATGAGTTTATACGGCTAAGAGTCTTCAAAGTGAGTCGGAAGGTCATCCTAGAGGTAATGTTTATGCACATCTCAGCAAGATCTCATAGACTGCCAAAGTGGATACTACCCCTGAAAGAGTGGGGCTTCTGAGGGCTCTGGAGACACCCAGTTCCTATCGTCAGGGTAGACAGCTCTGGAGTTTGGTGCCTTGCCAGTGGGCCCTACTTTGGAGTTTGTGATCCTGAGAATGACAGAGTTGGAGTCAATTTTGTCTTCCCTACACATGGCTCATCTGTCTCTTCTATTTGAACCTGTACTTGGTGCTGGAGTTTGTAGGTGTACATCCAAGAGTCTCAAGTCTTTGAGTTGCCCCTGTACCAGCTGGTCCTGACACCTCAGCAGAGTTGCAACAGCTAATCTACAGCTCATTGGACTCACCCAGGACAACTAACAAGGAGATGATGATGGACAACGACCATCCCAAGGAACAGAGAGAGTCTGAAACTGCAAGCAAGATAGTCCCATCCATCTTCCCCATGGGATATAAGCCCCTTCTCAACTAGAGGTGGAGTGGACATCACCATCCCAGAATCCTCAGAATTAGTGAAAGAACTATGGACTGGAGTGGAGTTACTGGTATTCTACTATAGACATATTGTGATTCAAGCAATGGAAGAAATTACAACCTTGATGTGGAGTCAGTGGTCACTGGAGGCTCTGGGGGCAGAGAGAGGGAAAAACTGTTGTAATATGGGGGCTTTTTCAGGACTTGGGAATTGTCCTGAATGATATTGCAATGACAGATATAAGCCATTTTATATCATCACATACCCTGCAGAACTGTGTGGGAAGAGTGTAGACTACAATGTGAACTATGGTTCATGCTTAATGGTAAAGCCCCAGGATGTGTTTATCAATTGCAATGAATGTGCCACACTAATGAAGGATGTTTATGTGGAGGGTGTGTGAGGTGTGGGGAGTGGGACATATGGAAACCCCTATATTTTTTGTGTAACATTTATGTAATCTAAGAATCTTTTAAAAAGTAAAAAATTATTATAAAAAAAAATAATATTACCTAGCTGCAGTGGTAAAAACATCATGGTACCAGCATAAAGACAGACACATAGACCAATGGAACTAAATTGATGGTTCAGAAACATATCCTCACATCTATGGTACAGTGATTTTTGACTAGCCTGTCAAACCCACCCATCTTGGGCAAAACAGTCCATTCAATAAATGGTGCTGAGAGAACTGGATAGCCAGAGCCAAAAGAAGGAAAGAGGACCCCTATCTCACACCTTATACAAAAATTAAAAATGGATCAAAAACCTAAATATAAAAGCAAGAACCATAAAACTTCTAGAAGAAAATGTAGGAAAATATCTTCAAGGCTTGGTGGTAGGTGGTAGATTCTTAAAGGAGATAAGAGGAGGACTGAGATGCACTACTGATGTTTCATGGGCATAGAAATTTTAACTAGCTTTACTGTAAAACTGTGGAAATGTACAGAGTTGATGGTAACACATTATAGTGAGTAACAGCTGGTTTATAAATGGGGATGTGGCTGAAAATCATAGTCTATGGATGTAAACACCAATTGACAGATAGCTAGAGAATAATCTAGGGATTGAAGCAGAATAAACCCAGAGGTGGATGAGAATTGTGGTTGATGGTACAGATGCAGGAGTGTCCTTTGTGAGCTAGAGCAAATGAACATCACTATTGCAGAGTGGTGGGAATGTGGAGAAGCATGGGAAAAATACTACTGGAGTGACTGTGGTTAACAGTAATAATGCAATGTTTTTGCATTTATGCAAAAGATGTACTGTGTTGGTAATGGGGGAGTACGGATAAAGTGTGCCAAATGTACGCTATGGACTTGGTAATATTTGGATGATATTATCTCATAATGGGTAACAAATGTTCCACCATAGTGTTGAAAGAGGTGTGCTGTTTGAGAATTCTGCACATGTGCATGATTGTTTTGTAAGTTTACAGCTTCGGTCATAAGAATATATTTTTAAAATAATACCATGGGTTGGGGGGAAATTACACTAAAGATAAGGACTATAATTAGAAGTAAGATTTTGACAATATTCTTTCATAATTTGTAACAAATGTCTCACAACAAAACAAGGTGTTGGTGGTAGGTTGATGTATGGGACTCCTGTATGATGTTATGCATGTTTGATTTGTAAATTCACAACTTTTACTATAGACTTATTGTTTATGTATGTTCATGTATAAATGATTTAAAAATAATAATAATAAAGTGGGTTGGTGGAAAAATACTTTGTTTATTAGTAATATTTTGAGGATGCTCTTTAATCATTAGTTAAAAATGTTTCACAACAGTGCAAGGTATGGGTTGTAGGGTGTGGTATGAGAGTCCTGTATGATGTTATGTGTGTTTGTTTTGTAATTTCACAACTACTACTATACATTTATTATTTATGTATGTTTATGTATCAGTGATATACTTCAATAAGTTAAAAAAACTAATTAAACATATGCTTTTTGAGCACCAAAAAAAAAAAAAAAAAGCATACTACCAAGCTACAGTTGTCAAACCTGCATGGTATTGACACAAGGATAAACATACTGACCAATGGAACTGAATTGAGAGTTCAGATATAGACCCATGAAAATTTGCAAATTTGGTGAACCAATATATGACAAGACAACCAAGGGCACACAACTGGGACAGAATAATCTCTTCAACAAATAGTACCTGTGTAACTAGATATCCATATTCAAAAGAATGAAAGAGAATCTCCAACACAGGCCTTATACAAAAATTAACCCAATGGATCAAAGACCTAAATAAAGGAGCCAAGATCACGAAATTCCTCTAAGATAATGTAGGGAAGCATCCGGGAAATCTGGCAATAAGAAATGTTTTAATAAACTTTACACCCAAAGCATGAGCAACAAAAGAAAAAAATAGATAAATGGGACCTCCTCAAAATTAAAAATTTGTGCTTCACCCACTTTCACTTGGAGGTAGAGTGGACATCACCATTCCAGTCCCCTCAGTATTGAGGGAAGAGCTATGGACTAGAGTGGACTTAATGGTATTCTGTTGTAGACATATTGTGACTCAAGCAATAGAAGAAATTATAACAGTGAGGTGGAGCCAGTGGCCACTAGACACTTTCGGGGTGGGGAGGGGAAGGGCAGTTGTAATACAGGGACTTTTTCAGGACTTGGGGGTTGTCCTGAGTGACATTGCGGCGATGGATATAGGCCATTTTACATCAGCATATACCATGCAGAACTGTGTGGGAGAGAATGTGATCTATGATGTGAACTGTGGTCTATACTTAGTGGCAAAGCCCCAGGATGTGTATATCCATTGCAGGTTATGTGCCACACTAATGAGAGATGTTTATGTGAGATGTTATGGGAGGTATTGGAGGTGGAGATCATGGGAATCCCTGTAAATTTTGTGTAACATTTATGTAATCTAAGCATCTTTTAAAATATATATATATATAAATAAAATTTTGTGCTTCAATGGAGTTTGTCAAGAAAGTGAAAAAAACAGCCTACACAATGGGAGAAAAAAATTTTGAGAATGATTTATCTGATAAGGGCCTACTATCCTGCACATATATATTAAAAATATTTCATCTTGAAAATAAAAAGATGAACAACCCATTTTAAAAATGGGCAAAAGATTTGAATAAACACTTCTCTAAAGAAGAAATACAAATGGCTAAAATGCAAATACAAAGTTGCTCAACATAACTAGCTATTAGGGAAATGCAAATCAGAACTATAATGAGATATCATCTTACACCCATTAAACTGGAGGCAATTTTAAAAAATCGAGAACGTCAAGTGTTGGAAAGCATGTGGAGTAAAGGGAACACTTATCCACTGCTGGTGGGAATGTAGAATGCTGCAGCCATTGTTGAGGACAGTTTGATGGTTCCTCAAGAAGTTTAAAATAGAACTGCCAAATTATCCAGCAGTCCCACTGCTGGATATGTACCCAGAAGAATTGAAAGCAGGGACATGAACAGATATATGCACAACAATGTTTACAGCAGCATTATTCACTATTGCCAAAAATTGGAAACAACCCAAATGTCCATCAACAGATTAATGCATAAGCAAATTGTGGTATATACAAACAATGGAATATTACTCATCTCTAAGAAGGAATGCAGTACTAACACACGAGATAACATGGCTGAATCTTGAAGACCTTATGTTGAATGAAGGAAGCCAGGTACTGAAGGACAAATATTACATGACCTCACTGATATGAATAAAGCAAATTGAGCAGACTTATAGACCTAGAGTCTGTAAGGTAGGTGTACAGGAGACAAAAAGGGAGGAGACTGTGGTGAGCCAATGCCCATATGGGTAAAATCTATGATAAGGTAGAAGGGTGTAGTTGTGCAGTGGATGAGCATGACAGGGGTAAATTGATGTGATTGGGTTTGGCGGTGCTTGTCTGTGAGCTGAAGTTGGGTTGGACTGTCCATGGAACTGGGGGGAGGGTTAGGGGAAGGAGCAAGTGAACTCTGGGAATATATAGGCCTGTGGTTAAAACTACAATGTTTGGAATGTTCTTTAGGCAAATATGGCAGAGGAGGATTACTGGTGGAGGGTGTAGGTTATGTGGGGGGTATGTGGGACAGTGTGCATCTCGGGCAGGCTTCTGTGGAATACGTAAGTGTCCATCATCTCATAGTGTATTATATCAGTGTGTAGAGATTCACACAATAAACAAGAAAATATCAAACTCCCATCCTGGGGAGGCCTGCTGTGTTCTCAATTAGAGGGACAAGAATCCCCTGAGAACATAGGAAGTAACTGATAAAATAAAACAGACCAATATTTCAAACCCTCAATATTATTGCAAATAACTATGAAACTTATTCTTCAAAAATTGACACTTACTGGTTACCGTAGGCTCCAAGGAGAAGGGGAAGGAAGAATAGAATAGATGGGTTTTTAGGGAATTAGAATTGCTCTGCATGATCTTGCAATAATGAATACAGACCACTTCAAATTTCGTCAAAACCTGTAAAAGTGTGCGATCCAAAATGTAAGCCATAATGTAGACCATTGACCAGGGTTAGTAGCAATGCCTGAATATTTGTACATCAATTGTAACAAATGTACCATCCTCATGTAAAATGTTATTAATAGGGGAGAGGAGAAAAGGGGGAGTGCATTGGGTATATGCAAATCCCCTACATTCTTTATGTGACTTTTCTGTGTCCTAAAGCTTCTTTGAAGAGAAAATGAAAATAATAAGACACTTGGGGAATATATGGAAGAAAATATCACTGTGCATACAAGAAAACAGATCTTACAGTGATGAAAGACACAATGTCTAAAAATTTTTTAATTTTTTAAAATTTCAATTTTTAAAATTTTATTGGTTATTTTTTAAATTATTATTTCTTTTTCTTATTGATTGTATTTGGTTATTTTCATGGCTTCATTTTTGGACAGGTTTTGGATCACAGAAGGGTCACAACACTGGCAGGGGAAGATCACTGGTGCAGGGTGTCAGTAATGGGGGGATGTGTGGGAAGGGGTTCACCTGGGTCATATGAATATGTTCAAGTGTTCATGAGGCATTGTCTTGGTGGGCGGAGATCCACACAATAACCAAAAGAATGTTGAATTCCCATCCTGGGGAATTCTGCTACATTCTCTAATAGGACAGCAAGAATCCCCTGAGTTCAAAGGAAGTGTCTAGTGAAGGAAGACAGACTATTACGCCAGGCCCTTGATATTGATGATTGTACTTATGACCATTTTCTTGGGAAATTTAAACTTAGCCTACTATTATATACTGCCTAGGAGTTTCCTCCTGAAAACCTCCTTGTTGCTCAAATGTGGCCTCTCTCTAAACCATACTCAACATAAAAATGTACTAACATCCCCCCAGCGTGAGGCATGATTTCTGGACATAAGCCTTCCTGACACCGAAGGATTATTACCAAGTGCCAACTAACAATGCATCTGGAGAAAGACCTTGACCAAAAGGAAGAAATGGTAAATACAAATGAGTTTTTATGGCTAAGAGACTTCAAAGTGAGTCAGGAGTTCATTCCAGAGGCTACACTTATAGAAGTCTCAGCAGGATCTCATTGAATGCCAGAGCAAACAGTGGCTCAAATAGTTAGGCTCCTGAGGGCTCTAGAGACATCCAGAAACCATAAGCAGGGCATACATCTCAGGAATTCGGCACCCTGTCAGTGGGCCTTACTTTGGAATCTATGCTTCCCAGTGTAACAGACTTAGAATCATTTATAGGTTCTCTACATCTGGCTCTTCTGCCCCTTTTACTTGAAATTATAATTAGCACTATACTTGATAAATATATGTCACAGAGACTTAAATCTTTCATCGATCCATGTGCCAGTTAGCCCTGAATTTCAGCAGAGTTGCAACTCCTACTCTCCAGTTCACTGGACACACCCAGGACAATTAACAAGGAGATGGTGATGGACAATGCCCATCCTAAGGAACAAAAAGTGTCTGCAACTGCAAGCAAGATAATTCCTTCCATCTTCCTCCATGGGATCTAAGCTCATTCTCAATTGGAAGCAAAGTTGGCATTACCATCCCTAAATCCTCAAGATTGGGGAAAAAACAATGGACTAAAGTAGACATTATTATTATACTACATACTTATTTTTATTCTAACAGTGGAAGAACTCTTATTATTTGCATAAAGACAGTGGACACCAGATATTCTGAGGGATGGGAGAGGGAAAGATAGGTGTAATATGGGGGCATTTTCAGGACATTAGAGTTGTCTTGCATGGCATTGCAGTAATGGATACAGACCATTGTATATTTTGTTATAACCTACAAAGTTGTGCAGAACAGAGTGTAAATTATAATGTAAACTGTAATCTATAGTTAGTAACAATGCTTCAATATGTGTTCATCAATTGTAACAAATGTACCACACTAATGAGGGATGTTGTTGATGTGGGAAAGTGTGGGAGGGGGAGGGAGTGTGGCATATAGAAATCCCTTATATTTTCATGTAACATTTATGTAATTTAAAGATTCTTTAAAAATAAAAATTTTAATTTAAAAAAACACAAGAAAAGATCCTCAACCTCCCTAGCTATTAGGGAAATGCAAATAAAAACTCCCATGTATATCATCTCTCACCTATTAAACTGGCTATTATTTGAAAAACAGACAACTAAAAAGTGTTGGAGCAGATGTGGAGGAATACAAACACTCATCCACAGCTGTTGGGAATGGAGAATGGTGCAGAAACTGTGGAGGATGATTTTGTGGTTCCTCAGGAAGCTAAGAATTGCCATATGACCCAGCAATGCCACTACTATGAATATATCCAGTAGAATTGAAAATAGTGATGCAAACATATATATGTAACCCAATATTCATTGAGGCATTATTCATAATTGCCAAAAGTTGGAAGCAACCCATGTGTCCATCTATGTATGAATAAATAAACAAAATGTGGTATATACATGTGATGGAATATTACTCAGCTGTAAGAAGGCATAAATTATATACAAATGTAACAGCATGGATAAATCTTGAAGACCTTATATTTAGTGAAGTAACCCAGTCACTAAAGGACAAATTGCATTATCCCACCGATATGAACTAAGGGTATTGAACAAACTCACAGAAGTAGTGTCTGGAAGATTGGTTACCAGGAGATAGAAAGGGAGTAGAGAGTGGTGAGCCAATGCTCAATCTGGGCAGAATGTATGATAAGGTGGAGGGGGAAATTTGTCAATGGACAGGGTGATGATGGTGCAGTGATGTGAATGGGGTTGACAATGTTGGAGTGTGAATATGAGTGGGTTTGGGGAGTGGGTTGGGCTATCCATAGACCTGGGGGAGGGCTGGAAGAAGGATCAGGTGTACTCTGGGGTGATGGAGGACTGTGGTTGAGAATAAAATTGTGGTAGTGTTCTTTTGGCAACTATTGCAGGGGAGGGTCACTGGTGTAGTGGTGGGGGGATGTGTGGGGAATTGTGCACATGGGCTTGCCTCTATGGAATATGAATATGTTCATATGGTCATAGGTTGTTATTTCAGTGGCTGGAGACTCACACAATAACCAACAAAATATTAAATACCCATACTAAGGAGTCCTGCTACATTCTCTAACACAATGGTAAGAATCTTTAGAGTACATAGGCAGTGCTTATAAAAGAAAACAGACAAATATGTTTGTACTTATGAACATTATTCTTTTAAAACTGAAACATAGCCTAATAGTATATATTGCCTGAGTTACCTCCTGAAAACTTCCTTGTTACTCAAATTTGGCCTCTCTCTAAGCCAAACTCAACATATAAACTCACCACCTTCCTCCCCATGTGGGTCATGACTTCTGGGGATGAGCCTCCTTTGCACTAACCAATGATGCATTTGGAAAAAGACCTTGACCAAAAGGGGGAAAAAGTAAATACAAAAGAGTTTTTATGAATAAGAAATCTCAATATGAGTTGAGAGGTCATTCCAGAGGTCAGATCTCAGGAACTGACACAGTAAACAAAGCATCAAACAGGGGTGCTCCCAAGGGCTCTAGGACATCTGGACTCCATAGGCAAGGCAGACAACCTAATGAAATCAGTACCCCATCAGTGGGTTTTACCTTGGAATATATGATCACCTATTTCCCCAATGCAGCAGAGTGAGACTCATTTAAAATTTCCTGCACTTGATTCTTCTACTGTATTATTTTAACCTATAAATAACACTTAATATATATGTCCCAGAGATTTAAATCTTCAGTATGCTGATATTCTGGTTGATCCTTGAATCTCAGCAGAGTCACAGCCAACACCTACTCTACAGTTCATCAGACTCACCCAGGACAACTAACAAAATGATGATGATGGACAACTTCCATCCCCAAATGCAAAGAGGATCTACAACTACAAACAACATTTCCTTTCATCTGCCCCATAAGATCTATGCCACCTCCAAATCTGAACCAGAGCAGGCATCAGTATCCCAAAATCTTCAAGATTGAGGAATGAAAAAGCATAATGGGGAATGCAGCCATGGACCAAAATAGGCTTATTATTGTAGTAACTGAAGAACTTGTAACATTGATATAAAGATAATGTTTACCAGTGGTTCTGAGGAGAGGAAGAGGGAAGAATAGGTGGAACATAGGACTTTTTTAGTGCATTGGAATTATTCTGCATGATCTTGCAATGATGGATACAAGCCATTATACATTTTGTCAAAACCTATAAAAGTGTACAGTGCAAAATGTAAATCATAATGTAAACTATGGACCATGGTTAGTAACAATGCTTCAATATTTGTTCATCAATTGTAACTAATGTTAGGTGTTATTAATAGGGGAAAATATGAATGGGGGTGGAGTATAGTGGAATCTCCTATATTTTAATATAACTTTTCTGTAATCAAAATCATCTTTAAACTAGTTTTTCAGGCTTCCAACCCAGGCAATTTGGTCTTGCTTACACCTGAATGGACATAGGTGGAATTGTATATGAGTGCCCAAAAACATTTGTTCTCAAACTATTCCCTGCAGGAAACCTCCAGGCAACAAGTCACACTGAAGATTTTATATTGATGGTTAACACTTTTGGGTGTTGAGTTACTAATAAATTTTGATTCTTGGGAACAAAAACAAAAACAAAAAAAAAAAAACCCACAGTGAGATATTATTTCATACCCACTTGAATGGAAACTATTTAAAAAATGGAAAATCACAAGTCTTGAGATGATGCAGATAAATAGGAACACTCCTTCATTTTTGGTGGCAATATAAAATGTTGCAGCCACTGTGGAAGACAATTTGGCAGTTCCCCAGAAAGTTAAATATAGAATTACCATATGATCCCCCAATCCCACTTCTTGGCATATATCCAAAATAACTTAAATTAAGGACTCAAGCAAAAATTTGCGTACCAATGTTCATAGTGCCATTATGCACAATTACCAAATGATTGAAGCAACTCATGTGTCCATCAACCAATGAATGGATAAACAAAATGTGGTATATATACATAAAATGGAATATTTTTCAGCCATAAAAAGGAATGAATTTCTGATATATGTGACAACACGGATGAACCTTGAAGACATTTTGAGTGAGAAAAATCCAAACAAATAAGGAAAGATATCTCATTGTAATGAAATAATTAGATTAAGAAAGTCATAGAGTCAAAAATCTAATATATAGGTTACCAGAGCCTGGGTGGAATGGGGAGTTAGTACTTAAACTGCACAGTGTTTCTATTTGAGTTGATTGGAAAATTTTAGTAATGGGCGGTGGTGAGGGAAGCACTACATTGTGAAAGTAATTAACAACACTGGATTATGTATATATGAATGTCATTAAATAGGGAAGTTTTTGATTTCTTAAAGAAGAAGGACTTCCTGGAAGATGGGAGACTAGAAAGACATAGGACTCTATTCTCTGCCAGAAAAATAGCTAGAGGACAGGCTGAAATGGCCTAGAAAAAGATCTTCTAGGATTTAGGACACCAGGTGAAGGTTGTACACTGCCCAGAAGAGAGAAAGACAAAGTGGGGCAGGCTAGTAAAATAGGGAATCAATAGATGGATCTGGAACCTGGCAGAAAAACCACCACCATTGAACACATGGCCATAATAACTCACAAGATGACTGCTGGAAGACCCTTGCGAGAAACCTCATTTGGAATGAGATTTCCTCTGGAAGCCAGGAGAAGCCTCAGATATTCTCCAAGGACCTTATCATTGGTCCCTCCTAGGGGATTGATGGATGGGGTAATCAATCAAAACAGCAAACAGATGAGACTCCTCCCCTGTCATTAGCAAAGGGGCAGAATAATAAATGGTTTAAAAAGCAAGCACAAAGGTCAAATTGTCCCCCATGCTCTTGTCATTGTCCCCTGCCTGGTACAGCAGGCAAGTAAAACCTGGGCGTTTGTAATCTGTAACAGGGAATTGTAGTCTATAAATCAGCCCTCTTTATCTCTTTTCAGCCCCTTTCCTCTCTACCTGGGACACATAATCTGTTATTTTCTCCCATTTCTCTTCCCCCCTTTCCTTAATAAATTATTGGCCTAACTAAACTGGCTTGCTCTTGAAATTAATTTTTTTTGTAGCTTGGCCAAAAACCTAGAGAAAATCTGGCATCAAAAGGAGGGGAATTTGATGATGGCAATACTGTGAGTTGAAATCAGTGGCTCCTACTGCCAACACCCTCCCCCATGCTAAAGACACGTTATAATTCTCAAGCCTCTGAACCAGGTACAAAGGGGACTCCAGGGATCCACTGTCCCAGGAAAGGGGACAGAGAGGGAGACAGCCTAAGGCTGACTCAGCTTCTGACCCACAAATTTGGTCTGCTGTGTCCAACCAGCCATTCCAGTCTGCACCATTGTTTGCCTTGAAAGCCAGCAAGGGACTAAAGAGATACTACCCTCCCAATCCCCTCCTGTACTAACTGGGACTGATTGTTGAGGACACAGAGGGGAGTGGAATTATTTTCTACACAGGAAAATGGAGGGGGCTGCCAAAGAAGACTAGAGAACTGTCTCAGAAAATTTGAATTACAAGACTCTTAGCCTCCATGCAGGAGCCTCTATCATATTCATTTGGTCAGTCAGTGTTGCAGCAAACACATTCTGACTAAACATTGAACTGTGAGGGCTGCCAAAGAGTGCCATCTGCTGGCAGACCAAGGAAGTGCACATGAGGAAATTAAAAGTAAATAAAAGAGGCTTTTTCCAGGCTGCACAATCTCCCTCCCCAAGGCCCTAAGAAGCAGACCTGCAACCCATTACTGGGTCCAGAGCTCAGTTTTGAGCAATTAACAGGGACAATCCTAATGATCCAAGTCAAACCAAGAATCAAAGAACAGCAGTAACACACAGCCTACCACCACTAAATCCCTATAAAAGAGAAAGAAATTGAGCATCTGAGTACACTACCATCCTAATCAAATGCCTAGACATGAGCAAAAGGTTATGAGACATATTAAGAAAATGGAAGGCATGGCCCAGGAAAAGTAATATATCAAAGCCCCAGAAGAGATGCAGGATTTGAGAAAACCAATTAATGAGATGCACACAAATTTCCAAAGTCGAATTAATGAGTTGAAAGACAATATAGCTAAAGAGATAAATGACATCAAGAAGACATTGAGGTAGCACAAAGAAGAATTTGAAATTCTGAATAGAAAAGTAAGAGAGTTCATGGAAATGAAAGACACAATAAAGCAAGATTTAAAAAAAAAAAAAAAAACATTAGAGGCATACAACTGAAGACTCAAAATGGCAGAAGAAAGAATAAGTGATACCAAAGACCGAAAAGCTGAAATTGAAGAGAGAAAAGAACAGAGTAATGAAAGAATGAAAAAAAAATTGAGCAGGGCCTCAGAGGGTTTAATGATAACATGGAACAATGTATGTGTCTTAGGAGTTCCAGAAGGAGAAGAAAAGGGAAAAGAGGAAGAAAGAGTATTTGAGGAAATAATAGCTGAAATTTTCCAAACTCTCATAAAGGAAATGAACTTGCATGTCCAAGTACAGTGCACCCCAATGAGTATAAGTATAAAGTATAAGTATAAATCCAAATTTATACTCAGATTTTTACTTAGATATACTCAGAACTACTCCAAGACACATACTACTCAGAACGTCAAATATCAAAAATAAAGAGAAAATTCTGAGTAGCAAAGGAGAAACAATCATATACAAGGGACTCCCAGTAAGACTTAGCCCAGATTTCTCATCAGAAACCATGGATGCAAGAAGACAGTGGTATGATATAATTAGGATACTGAAAGAGAAAAACTGCCAGTCAAGGATTCTTTATCCAGAAAAATTGTCCTTCAAATATGAAGGTGAGTATAAAATATTAACAAACAAACTGAAACTAAGAGAGTTTATAAAAAAAAAATGAAACCACCTTGTGGGAAATATTAAAGGAAGCCTTAGAGCTTGAAAGAAAAAGGAGAAAGAGGCTTGGAGGAGAGTATAGAAGAAAGAATAAAAGAAATCATAATCAAAAGAGTAAAAAGGTGAAAATATGATATGACATGTGAAAACCAAAGAAGAAAAATGTAAATAATGCATTTACAGTAATATCATTGAATGTGAATGGATTAAATTCTGTAATCAAAAGATATAGGCTGACAATATGGATTAAAAAAACCTGAGCCAGCCCTATGTTGCTTACAGGAGACTCACCTTAGACCCAGTGATACAAACCAGCTGAAAGTGAAAGGCTGGTAAAAGATGCTCCACACAAATAGTGAACAAAAAAGAGCAGGGGTAGTATACTAATATCAGACAAAACATTCTTTAAAGGCAAAAAAAAAGTTAAAAGATATACAGAAGGCCATTATATATTAATTAAAGGGACAATCCACCAGGAAGATATAACAGTCATAAATATCTATGCACTTAACCAGAACGTCCCCAAATACATGAGACAAACTCTGGCAAACGGAAGAGAGAAATAGACATCTCTACAATAATCATTGGAGACTTCAACACATCTCTCACATCATTTGATAGAACAACTAGGCAGAAGAACAAAAAAGAAACAGAAAACTTGAACAATACGATAAACAAGTTAAACCTAACAGACATATACAGAATGTTGTATCCCAACTCAGTGGGTTATACATCCTTCTCAAGCACCCATGGATCTTCCTCCAGGATAGAGCACATGTTAGATCACAAGGCAGCTCTCTATAAATATAAAAAGATTAAAATTATACAAAACACATTATCAGATCATAATGGAATGAAACTGGAAATCAATAAAACATAGAAAAAAAGTAAATTCTCAAATGTGTGGAGGCTAATGAACATACTCCTAAATAAGTGAAATCAGTAAACAAATTGAGACAAATGAAAACGAGAAGACTACGTATCAAAACTTACGGGATACAGCAAAGGCAATCTGGAAAGGGAAATTTATAGCCCTAAATGCCTATATTAAAAAGAGGAAAGAGCTAAACTCAAAGATTTCACTGAACAACCAGATAAACTAGAAAAAGAACAGTAAACCAATCCCAAAGCAAGCAGAAGGAAAGAAATATTATAGATTGGAGCAGAAATAAACAAAATTGAGAACAAAAAACAATAGAGAAAATCAGCAAAACTAAAACCTGGTTCAACATTGTACTAGAAATTATAGCTAGAGCAATTAGACAAGAAAAAAAAAAAGGTATCCAAATAGGAAAAGAGAAAGTAAAACTCTCACTATTTACAGACGACATGATTCTATATTCAGAAAATTCGGAAGTGTTTACAACAAAGCTACTTGAGCTAATAAATGAGTTCAGCAAAGTGACAGGATACAAGATCAACATGCAAAAATCAGTAATGATTTTGTACACTAGTATTGAACAATCTGAGGAGAAACTCAGGGAAAAATTCCAACAAAAGTACACAAATACCTAGGAATCAAATTTTTTTAAAAAGATTTATTTATTTACTTTATCCATTTTAAACCCCCCCTTTCCCCATTTGCTGTTTTGTGTCCATTCGCTGGGCAGTTCTCCGCGTCTGTTTCCTGCCATCTCTTCTCATCCTCCTCCTCCAGTCTTCACCAGGATTCGATCCTGGAGACCTCCGATGTAGGAGAGAGGTATTCTGATGCCTGCGCCACCTCTGCTCCTGGCTTTTGGAGCTTTCAGAGCATCTCGTCTTGTCTCTCCCCTGTTACATCATCATCCTGCTGCATGGCTCCGGGGCCCAACGGCTCAGCGGCACACAGAGCCTGGCAGCCCATGCACCTTCTATATATATATATATATTTTATTTTATTTTATTTTACCAGAAGGTCCCAGGGATCGAACCCAGGTCCCTCCATATGGCAGACGGATGCCCAACCATTTGAGCCACATCCACCCCCCCCAGGAATCAGTTTAATCAAAGAACTACAGGACCTGTACGCAGAAAACTACAAAACAAAGCAAAAGAAATCAATGAAGACCTAAACAAATGGAAAGAAATTCTGTGTTCATGGATTGGAAGACTAAATATTGTGACGATGTCAATCCTACCCAAACTCATTTATAGATTCAATGCAATACCAGTCAAAATTCCAACAACCTACTTTACAGAAATAGAAAAAAGCAATTACCAAATTCATTTGGAAGAGAAAGTGCACCTGAATGACCAAAAGCATTCTAAAAAAAGAAGAGCAACATGGGAGGAATTTCACTACCTGACCTTGGAATATACTACAAAGCTACAGAGGTCAAAACAACCTGGTATTGGCATAAATACCAATTTATTGTATTTATAAATAAATAAAAAGAAATAAATAAAACAGTTCAATTAAAAATAACATGTAAAATAATAAAATACATAGTAATGAATTTAACCAAAGAGATGAAAGATTTGAGCACTGGAAACTACAAAACACTTTTGAAAAAAATCAAAGAAGACCTAAATAAATGGAAGGATATTCTGGGTTCATGGATTAGAAGACTTAACATTGTAAACATGTCAATACTGCCTAAAGGATCTACAAATTCAACGGAATTCTTATCAAATTCCCAGAAACCTATTTTTTGTTTTATTTTAATTTTATTAACCTATATCATTCACACATGAGCATACATAAACAATAAGTGTGTAGTAAAAGTAGTGAACCTAAAAAACAAACATGCATTTCATCATACAGAGTTCCCATATACATCATGTCACCAACAACACCTTGCATTGTTGTAAAATATTTGTTACAAACTATTAAAGATGATCATCAAAATATTACTATTACCTCTAATCCATATCTTATATTTGGTGTATTTTTCCCCAACCCATCTGATTATTAACACTCTGTATTAATATTATATATTTATATAGTTCACCAGAGATTGTTCTCTTATTTGTTCTGTTAACCACAGTCCATCTTTTACCACAGGATTCACTGTGTCATAGCGTCCTCTGCCTTATACAATTCATTCACAGTGTACATCCAGTGGCTCTCATTTTAATCACAGAGTTGTGCTGTCATCACCTCAGTCAATTTTAGAATGGAAAATCCCATCTTATTTTATATCACCATTTTGTTTTTCCTTAGAATTGATAAAATATCTTCTTGCCTATAGCTGCAAAAATGTTACAATATTAACTATCATCCATAAGTGACATTAGTTTTAATTTTCCTATGTATTGTCATATTCCTAACATTTTGTAAAAGAAAATTCTTATATTTATACTATTAATCACAAACTTCATTAAACACAGAAATCAACGTGATACAGTTCCTAGATTATTCTCTAGCATCCTTTCAATTGACAATTATGTCCACAATTATGTGCCCCTTTCAGCCACAATCACAATTATAAATCAACAGTGTTAGTTACACTCATTACAATGTGTTACTATAAACTCTATTCAACTTTTACAATAAACCTTATTAAAAATTCTGCATACATTAAGCATCAACTTCCATCTCAACCCACATTCCATCTTCTGGTAACTTATACTAAAGAGTTTATCTCCATGAGTTTATTCATGGTGTTTAGTTCATTTTAGTGAGACCATAAAATATTTGTTTTTTGTGTGTGTCTGGCTTATTTCATTCAACATTATATCCTAAAAGTTAGTCCATGTTGTCACAGCATCCTGATTTCATTTCTTCTTATATATGAATAATGTTCCATTGAATGTATATACTTTATTCATACATTCATACATTCATTGGTTGATGGACACTTGGAAAGTTTCCATACTTTAGCAATTGTGACTAATTCTGCTCTAAAAATTGGTGTGCAAATGTCAACTCGTGTCTTTGCTTTCAGTTCTTCTGAATATATACCTAGTAGCGGGATTGCTAGATCATACGGCAGTTCTATATTTAGTTTTGGAGGAACAACCAAAATGTCTTCCACAAAGGCTACACCGTTTTACATACCCACCAAGAGTTAAAGAGTGTTCCTATTTTCTCCACATACTCTCCAGCACTTGTAGTTTTCTGTTATCTTTTTAAATAATGGCCTGCCTTTAATAACAAGCTGCTTTTATTCTTTCTTCACAAAGTATTTTAAAGAACAAAAGTGTTTAATTTTGAGAAGGTCCCATTTATCTATTTTTCCTTTCTTGCTTCAGGTGTAAGATTTGAGAATCTACAGCCTACCAAAAGATCTTGAAGATGTTTCCCTACAATTTTTGTAGGAGAGCTATGGTTGTAGCTTTTATACTTAGGTCCTTGGTCTATTTTGAGTTAAATTTCGTATAACTTGTGAGATAGAGGTGCTCTTTCTTTCTTGTGGATATGGGTATCTACTTCTCCTCTTGTTAAAGAGACTGTTCTGGCCCAGCTGGGTGGTTTGACAGACTTCTAAAAAAATAATTCAACCATAGATGTGAGGATATATTTCTGAGTTCTAGATTTTGTTCCATTAGTCTATGTATCTATCTTTATGACACTACCATTCTGTTTTTACCACTGTGAGTAACTAATATGATTTAAAGTCATGAAGTAAGGGTCCTCCAACTTTGTTCTTATTTTGTAAGATATTTTTGGCTATTTGGGGCTCCTTAAATTTCCAAATAAATGTAATAACTGCCTTTCCTAGTCTGTAATAAAAAGTTGTGATTTTTATTGGGATTGTGTTGAATCTATAAATCAATTTTGGAAGAACTAACATCTTACAAATATTTAATGAACATGGATTGTCCTTCCATTTATTTGGGCCTCCTTGCGTTTCTTTTAACAATGTAGGTTTCTGAATACAGGTCCTTTATATCCTTGGGTAAGTTTATTCCTAAATATTTGATTCTTACAGTCAATATTATAAATGGAATTTTCCTCTGACTTCCTCCTCAGATTGAAAAATTGTGTTGTCAGATTTTGTCATTAGATTTGATTAGCAAGTATTTTGTTGAAAATATTTTTTTACAAATGTAAAACAAGTCAAATTTGTATTTTAATGACAGGACTCCAAAGTAAATACAAATAGTGCCTTCTTTGCATATTTTTGATAGTCCTGTAGATGAAAACCTAAGAATGTATTTCAGCTTTTATAGAGAACCTTTAAAAATTTTAATAATATAAGTCACAAATATGAGAGGACATATGGTCTCACAATCATTTTATAATTCTTTTTTTAAATTTTTTCTAAAAGATACTTAGATTATACAAATGCCACGTTAAAAAATATAAGGGTTCTCAGAGACTGCTCACTTTCCTCAGTTCAGATCAGTGAGGTCATATACTGTTCATCCTTCAGTGCCTGGCTTGCTTCACTCAACATAAGGTCTTCAAGATTCATTCACGTTATTCCATGTGTTAGCACTTTGTTCCTTCTTACAGCTGAGTAATATTCCATTGTATGTATGTACCACATTTTGCTTATCCATTCGTCTGTTGATGGGCACCGGGGCTGATTCCAACTTTTGGCAATGGTGAACAATGCCGCTATGAACATTGGTGTGCATATATCTGTTTGTGTTTTTGCTTTCAGTTCTTCTGGGTATATACCCAGCAGTGGAATTGCTGGATCATACGGAAGGTCTATTGTTAGTTTTCTGAGGAACTGCCAAACTGTCTTCCACAGTGGAGGTGTGGGAGGTGGGCAACATGGGAATCCCAGTGGGTTCCGTGTAATATTTTGGGTATCTAAGCACCTCTTAAAATATATTTATATATATACATAAATAACACTTTTGTAAGCAAATGCACATATATGCATATACATTTATATATCATTTTGCAAATGTTGGTATGTATTGTGAAAATTTTGATTTTTACCCACAATAAAAAAAATAAATAAAGGCTACAGAAAAGATATATATATATATGGGATTACTATATACTCCACTCCCCACACCTCCCACATTTTCCCACATTAACAACATCCTTCACTGGTGAGGTACATTCATTGCAATTGGTGAACATATTTTAGAGCATTGCCACTAAGCATGCATTAAAGTTTACATTGTAATTTACTCTTTTTCCCACACAATGCTGTAGGTTATGGCAAGATTTATAATGGCCTGTATCTGTCATTGCAATGTCATTCAGGACAATACCCAAGTCCCAAAAATGTCCCATATTACATCTCATATTACACCAGCAGATTCCTTGAGAGGAAGAGGGGTCTGGGAGGGTGGAGAATGATTTCTTTGAGGTGAGTTTATTCAGCTAAGCCCCCCTTGAATATTGGAAGGGAACCTGACTTGACAGGAAGCAGAAAGGGGCATCTCCTCAGGCAGACAGTCATGCCCAGCCACCCAGGCAAAGAGAGGAATTACATCAGAGAAGAGGCAGAGACAGGTGGCTGATCAGCACCATTCTGGTGGACTGCAGGGAATCTAACCTGCCTGAGTGATAAGGGGCAGATACTTTTCTGAAAAGCTTATTAACCTAAGCAGGCAGAATAGCTCAGGGGAAGAATTCCTCCCTAGCATATATGAGGTCTCTGGTTTGATTCCTAACTCTTCCTTGAGAAGTTATCCACCAGGTTATCAGGCATCCAGCTGAAACTTTATGAACAGGGAACATATAGACATTTTTTTGTATTAGCTTTTCTTGGATTCCTTATCTTAAAAAGTAAAGATTCCTTTTTAATTTTGCTTTATTTTACTCACTAAAACTATCTTCAAAACTTACAGAGGACAGGATGCTGGGTGAGTGATTGATGAGCACAAGCTGCCTGAGAAGATCCTTAGTGGTCTGAGAGAGAAGGCTATTTTTCTGTGTTTATTATTTTTTTTTTAATTTTTCTTCTGTCTCTTTTTTTTCAAATGAGTCACTGCTGTCTTGTTTTCTTGCTTGCTGTGTATTCCCTTCCTTTGTTTCTCTGCTTGTTTGCTTTTCTTTTTCTTCTTTTCTTTTGTTTACTGATTTACTCTACCTATGCTATTACTTTTCTCTCCATCATCTTTATATCTTTTGTTTTCTGTTGTTGTTCTTACATTCCACTTCTTTTACTTGATCTCCGATTTTTCTTGTTTTTATTTCTCTCTCTTTTTTTCCCTGTTTACTTTCTTGTTTTTTTTTATTTTTTATTGTTTTTTTTCTGTTTACTTTCCTTTTTTACATTTTTCTCTCTTCTCTTTTCATTCCTGCTTTTCTCACTCTTCCAGCCTTTTAATTGATTCTATATATTTTTCACTATTCTGTTTCCTGTTTCATTGTTTCTATTCCACTTTTCTAATCTTATTTCTCTGTGCTTCTTACTTGTATTAATTTTTCAATTTCTTAGGTCTTCTACAAATGTTCTACCTTTTACTATTATTATTATTCTTTTTCTCCTCCTATCTCTTTCTTTTTCTCCCATCCTAATTTTTTTCTTTAAAAGGAACATAGACAACAATAAGGAAATAGAATAAGATGAATGAAGAGTCAAAGTGAAACCTTAACACACAAAAACACAACAACAAAATAAAACCCAAGAATAGAGAGGGCAGCTAACTAACTAAATAAACCCATCAAGATTAACAGATGTCTAGACACCAACAAAAAATTACAAGCCATACTAAGTCACAGGAAAACATGGCCCAGTCCAATGAACAAATAAAAAATTAGGAAGTGATGCAGAACCTGGAACAATTAATCAGAGATGTCCAAACAAATATCACAAATCAACTTAGTGAAGTGAAGGAAGAGATTAAAGATATTAAGATATTAATGAAGACATTGTAAACATACATGAAAAATAACAGATATGATGGTGATGAATGGCATAATCCAAAAATCAAAAATACACTGGAAGGAAGCGGCTGTGGCTCAATCAGTAGGGCTCCCATTTACCATATGGGAGGCCCCAGGTTCGGTTCCTGGGGCCTCCTGGTGAAGGCAATCCCGCCTGCACGGCGTGGTTAGCTGACCCAGCAAGCACAAGCAGCAAGGGGGGGATAAATGAATAAATAAATAAAAATCTTTAAAAAATAAAAATAAAAAAATAAAAAAATAGTCTTAAAAAAAATACACTGGAAGCACACAAAAGCTGATTTGAACAGGCAGAGAAAAGAATAAGCAATGTAGAAGACAGTACATCTGAAACCAAACAGACAGTAGAACAGATAGATAAAAGATAGAAAAAATCCAACAGGGACTTACGGTTTGAATGACAACATGAAACACACAAAAATACACAATGCAAGCATCTCAGAGGGATAAGAGAAGGGAAAGGGGACAGAAAAAGTGTTGGAGGAAATAATGGCTGAAAACTTCCCAATTCTATTGAGGGGGAATGATGTATATGTCCAGGAATTGTGGCACACTCCAAAGAGTATAATCCTAACAGGCCTATTCCAGGACATATACTTGTCAAATTGTCCAATGCTCAAGACAAAGAGAGAATACTGAAAGCAGAAAGAGAAAAGAGAACCACCACATAAGAGGTAAGCCCGATAAGATTAAGGGTTAATTTCTCATCTGAAACGATGGAGGCAAGAAAGAAGTGGTATGATATAGTTAAGGTGCTAAAAGAAAATAATTTCCAGCCAAGAATTCTCTATACAGAAAAGTTGGCATTCAAAAATGAGGGGGAGCCCAAAATGGCCCAGTCCAATGAACAAACTAAAAAACAGGAAGTGATGCAGAATATTTGTGTATATTCACAAATAAACAGATATTAAGAGAATATGTCAATAAGAAACCTGCACTTCAAGAAATACCAAAGGAAGTTCTGCAGGTCAACAGGAAAAAATAAGAGAGAGAGATATGGAGGACAGTGAAAGAACAACTAAAAAGAAGATGGCATCGGGTTAGGAGGGCACTCGCTGACTCGCTCTCTGAGGATGGCCGATTGTGGGCAGAGTCCTACCCAGGGTTCTGTGCTGTGGGTGCACAGAGCGAGTACCTTTGGGACATCTATCTGGAGGCAGCTCAATGGCGTGGAATGTTCGGTAGAGATTCGTGAGATTTAACCCTGCCTGTGGTGGTTAACACAGACGGCTGAGCCCCACCCTCAGGGAAAAAAACTGGTTTGAGCCGTGACTCCCGCCAGTAACATAGAAAGAAGCAAAGAAATAAAATAAGAAGAAAAAGTGTCAAAGAGAAAACTTAACACACACACAGAGCCACCAGCTAAATAAAACTCTAGAGCAAAGAGAGAAGCTAATCAACTGAATAAACCAATCAAGATAAAATGATGACTAGAGGGCAACAAAAAATTATAAACCACAGTTAAGAAACAGGAAGACATGGACAAGTGCAAAGAACAAACTAAAAACCAGGAACAGATGCAGAACATCAAACAACTAATCAAAGATTTCCAAGCAAATATCATGGACAAACTTAATGAAGTGAAGGAAACATACATAAAAAGATAACGGATATGATGGTGATCAATGGCACAATGCAAGAAATAAAAAAGATGCTGGATTCACATAATAGCAGATTTGAACAGGCAGAAGAAAGAATTAGTGATGTGGAAGACAATGCATCTGAAATCAAACAGATAGTAGGACAGATAGACAAAAAGATAGAAAAAAACAAAAGGGTCTCAGGGATTTAACGGACAACACAAAACGCACAAACATACGCATTATGGGCATCCCAGAAGGAGAAGAGAAGGGAAAGGGAACAGAAGGAGTGTTGAAGGAAATAATAGTTGAAAACTTCCAAACCCTATTAAGAGAGATGGATGTGCACATCCAGGAAGCACAGCGCACACCAAACAGTGTAGATCAAAACAAGCCTCAAAGCATATACTTGTCAAAATGTCCAATATTCAAGACAAAGAGAAAATACTCGAGGCAGCAAGAGAAAAGAGAACCATCACATACAAGGGAAGCACAATAAGATTAAGTGCTGATTTCTTATTTGAAACCACATAGGCAAGAAGACAGTATCCACAATTTTAACTCTGCCCCTGGCATAAGGGGAAATGGGGCTGATTGAAAATCACAGTGCTGGTAAAGACCAGTTTCTTTCCACCTAGAATGGATTTCAGCTATAGCTGAAACTCCAGCCCCACCTCTGGCAGGGAGTAAGCTGGGGGAACCTGCACCAGCCTCTATGGAAAACTGCAGGCCACATCGTGGAGGCCTGTGCCCATCCTACTCTAGTGGTGCAAGCTGCCTCAGGAGATATTCCATGGCTGGAGTTGGATCCTCTATTTCCCAAAAACAGGGGAGGAAGAAATGGTTGGCCAGCAATTTCAGCTACTGATTGGTGGACTCTATTGGCTAAAGTATAATCCTAGGAACAGCTAGGGCTTGAACCTGTCCAAGTTGGAAAGAGGCTGGCACCTGCAATTTTCACTCTGCTTCTGGCATGAGGGGAAACAGGGCTGACTGAAAATCACAGTGAAGTTAGGGACTGGCTTCTTTCCACCAAGATTGGTTTGCAGTCCTAGCCTAGGCTCAAGCCACACCTCTGGCAGGAAGGAATCTTGGGGGACTTGCACCAGGCTCTCCAGGCAAGTGAAGTTGCTTTTGGCCTGCACAGACTGTACTGTTGGGTGCCTGTGGATCCACCCCCAACCCCAATAGGGTAGGAGGGGTCTGGTGTCTTCAAAGCTTCTCTGGACAACAGTGGGTACTTTTGGCCTACAGGGTCTGAACTGTTGGGTGTCTGTGGATATCCAGTACCATCTCCTAATAGGATAGGAGGGGACTGGTGTTTCCTCAGCCTCTCCAGTCTATAATAGGTACTATTGGCCTACAGGGACTGAACTGTTGGGTCCCCATGGATCCACCCCCACAAAACAATAGGATAAGAGGGGGCTGGTGTTCCCTCAGCCTCCCTGAGCAATGGTTGTCAATTCTGACCTACATAGACTAAACTGTTGGGCATCGGTGTTACTGTTATTACCCCCAAAATGACAGAAGAAACAGTACTCCTTCAACCTCTCAGGGCAACTACAAGCATATTTGGCCCACATGGATTAGATTTTTGGGCACTGCAGAGGATCCATTCCCACCCCCAGTGGGAGGATGATGGTGCTATGTCAATCTACCTGGGAAACTTCAGTCAATTTGGACCCACACAGCATAGATTGCAGCCAACAACTGCAACTCCATCCCTGCCCCAGTAGGGGAGAAAAGGGTGTGAAGCATCATCAGTCTGCTGGACAACTACAGACTGTTTTGTCTTGCACAACTTGGATTATTACAGAGCAGCAGGTCTGTCCCTACCCCTGGCAGAGGAGAAAGGTGTGAAAAGCATCAATTCCTGGGACAATGTGGACAACTTCATCCTCCATAGCTTCCAGCACCAACTACATCTTTGGCTCCTATTACACAACCATCAAGGAAGAAAAGACAAGTAAGCTCTAAGCTAAAGAGAGAAACTGCACCCAGAAAAAATACGTCTAGTAAAGAAGATACTAAGACACCAAAAAAGAATTACAATTCATACCAAGAAACAGGAAGATATGGCTCAGTTAAAAGAACAAGACAAACCTCCAGATGACATAAAGGAGTTGAAACAACTAATCATAGATGTTCAAACAAAACTCCTTTATAAATTCAATGAGATGGATAAACAGATTAAGGACATTAAGAAGACACTGGGTGAGCACAAACTAGAATTTGAAAGCATACATAGAAAAATAGCAGATCTTATGGGAATGAAAGGTGCAATAAATGAAATTAAAAACACACTGGAGGCATATAACAGCAGATTTGAGGAGGCAGAAGAAAAGATCAATAAGCTTGAAGAAATGGCCTCCAAAAGTGAACATACAAGTAACAGATGAAGAATGGAAAAAATTGAACAGGGCCTCAAGGGAATAAATGGCAGCAAAATATGTGGAAACATAATGTGTCCCTGAAGAGGAAGAGAAGGGAAAAGGGGCAGAAGGAATATTTGAAGAAATAATGGTAAAAAATTTCCCAACCCCATTGAAGGACATAGATATCCATGTCCAAGAAGCACAACGTACTCCCATCTGAATAAATCCAAATAGACCAGCTCCAAGAAATATAATAATGCCAAAGACAAATAGAATTCTGAGAGCAACAATCTAACAGCAATGCATAACTTATGAGGGATACTCAGTAAGAGTAAGTGCTGATTTCTCATCAGAAACCATGGAAGCAAGAAAGCAAGAAGGCAGTGGTATGATATATTTAAGAAACTGCAAGAGAACAATGGCCAGCCAAGAATTTTATATCCAGCAAGATTGTCTTCCAAAATGAGGGCAAGTTCAGAATATTCACAGATAAACATAAACTGAGAGAGTTTATAACAAAGAGACCAACTTGGCAGAAAACACTAAAGGGAGCATTATACACTGAAAAGAAAAGACAGGAGAGAGAGGCTTGGAAGAGTCTAGTAATGATGAGTGTATCAATAACAGTAAAGGAAAGTGTCAAAAGAGTTGTGAAAATAAAATGACTGATAAAATCCAAAAGTCAAAATGGGTGAAATAAGAACTGCATTTTCAGTAATAATATTGAATGTTAATGGATTAAATTTCCCAATTAAAAGACACAGAGTGGCAGAATGGATAAGAAAATATGAACCATCTGTATGGGGTCAGCAAGAGACTCAATTAAGACCCAAGGATACCAATAGATTGAAAGTGAAAAGTTGGAACAAGATATTCTATGTATGCAGTAACAACAACAACAAAAAAATGCTAGGGTCGCTGTACTTACATCGGATGAAATGCACCTTAAAAACAAAACTGTTATTAGAGACATGACATGTTAATAAAAGAGGTAATTCACCAGGAAGAAATAACAATCATAAATGCATATGCACCTAACCAGAAGGCCCCAAGACACATGAGACAAACACTGACAAATCTAAAGGGAGAAATAGATATCTCTACAATAATAGTTGGAGACTTCAATGCATCACTCTCAGCATTAGATAGAACATCTGGGCAGAGGATCAATAAAGAAACAGAGAGTTTGAATAATATGAAAACTGGACTAAACCTAATAGACATATACAGCACATTGCACGCCAAAACAGCAGGATATACATTCCTTTCAAGTGTTCATGGTTCTTTCTCCAGGCTAGACCAAATCACAAAGCAGATCTCAATAAATTCAACAAGATTGAAATTATACAAAACACTTTCTCTGACCATAATGCAATAAAGTTGGAAATCAACAAGAGGCAGAAACAAGGAATATTCACATATATATATGTAGATTTAACAACACATCCTTAAATAATCAGTGGGTCAAAGAAGAAATTTCTAGAGAAATCAATAAATATCTCGAGATGAATGACAATGAGAACATAACTTATCAGAAATTATGGATGCAGTGAAGGCAGTGATGAGAGGGAAATTTATAGCCCTCAATGCTTACACTAAAAAAGAAGAAATGACCTAACTACACAGCTGGAGGAACTATTAAAAGAACAACAAACTAATCTCAAAGCAAATAGAAGGAATGAAATAACAAAGATCAGAGCAGAAATACATGAAATTGAGAACAAAAAAACAATAGAAAGAATTAACAAAAACAAAAATTGGTTCTTCAAGAAGATTAATAAAATCGACAAGCCCTTAGCTACACTGGCAAAAAATAAAAGAGAGAAGATGCAACTAAATGAAATAAAAAATGAAAATGGTAACATTACTACTGAGCCCACAGAAATAAAAGAGTTCATAAGAGGATACTATGAGCAACTGTATGCCAAAAAACTCAACAATGTAGATGAAATGGAAAAATTCTTAGGAATGCATGAACAACCTACACTTACCCTAGAAGAAATAGAAGACTTCAACAACAAACCATAAATAAAGAGATTGAAACAGTTATCAAACAACTCTGCAAAATGAAAAGCCCAAGACCATACGATTTAAAAGGTGACTTCTATCAAGCAATCAAAGAATATTTAATACCAATTTTACTCAAGTTCTTCCAAAAAAATGAAAAAGAAGCAACACTACCAAACTCATTCTACGAAGCCAATATCACCCTAATACCAAAGCCAGATAAAGATATTATGAAAACAGAAAATTACAGACCCATTTCTCTAAAGAATATGGATGCAAAAATCCTCAAAAAAAAGTTCTTCCTAAACTAATCCAACAACACATTACAAGACTTATTCATCATGATCAAATGCGTTTTATAAAAGGCATGCAACTGCAAGCAAGATAGTCCTATCCATCTTCCCCCCTGGGATATAAGCTTTCGCTCAATTAGAGGTGGAGTGGACATCACCATCCCAGAATCCTTAGGATTGAGGAAAGAACTATGGACTAGAGTGGACTTACTGGTATTCTATTATAGACATATTGTGATTCTAGCAATAGAAGAAATTACAACATTCCTGTGGAGCCAGTGGCCACTGGAGGCTCTGAGGGTAAGGAGAGGGAAAATCAGTTGTAATACAGGGGCTTTCCCAGGACTTGGGAATTGTCCTGAGTGATGTTGCAGTGACAGATATAGGTCATTTTATATCATCACATGACATGCAGAACCGTGTGGGAGAGAGTGTAGACTACAAAGTGAACTATGATCCATGCTTAATGGAAAAGCCCCAGGATGTGCTTATCAGTTGCAATGAATGTGCCACACTAATGAAGGATGTTTATGTGGGAGGATGTGGGAGTTGTGGGGAATGGGGCATATGGGAATCCCTGTGGTTTTTGTGTAACATTTATGTAATCTAAGTATCTTTTAAAAAAGAAAAAAAATATTATTTTAGAAAAGGCATGCAAAGGCAGTTCAACAGAAGAAAATCAATCAAGATAATATAACATTAATAAATCAAAGTAGAAAAATCACATGATCTTATCGATTGATGCAGAAAATGCACTTGATAAAATAGAGCATCCATTTTTTATAAAAATAATACAAAATATAGGAATAGAAGAAAAATTTCCCAACATGATAAAGGCCACATATGAAAACTCCACATCTAACATTGTACTCAATGGTGAAAGACTGAAAGCTTTCCTGTTGAGATTAGGGACAAGAGAAGGATGCCCACTGTGATCACTGTTGTTCAACATAGTGCTAGGGGTTCTAACTAGAGTAATCAGGCAAGAAAAATAAATAAAAGTCATTCAAATAAAAAAAAGAAGAAGTAAAACTTTCACTATTCACAGATATATGATCCTATATCTAGAAAGTTCCAAAAAAATTAAAAAACAAAAATAAAATAAAATAATTTATTATTGTTATTTTTTCCCTTTATCACTGCATTATTGAGTGTACAATCTGTACCATGGCACCTTCCCCCTCTCATTCCCCAGTGTCTCCCAAATTTTCATTTAATTTTCAAAGACGTTTTAGGTCACAGCAAAGTCACACAGAGAATACTAGAGACTATCGTATACCCAACCTCCTTCCCCTTTACTCACCCCATATTTAAAACTTTTTTTGTGTGTGTGGATAGTAGTACTGTTATAACTGCTATACAGATAGTGAAATATAGCTATTAACATTGTCAATGGTTTACAGTATAGTTTACAATTTAGATGGTACATTTAATAATTTTTTATGATATTTACCATATCCTGTGTCCATTACTGTAAGGTAATTAAAAACCTTTCCCATGACCAGTAAATACCCCCTGTTTGATCTTTTCTATTCCTTCCTCCCCATCCCCCTGGGGCACATGATACTCCCCTGTCTTGACTCATTGGATGACAAGATTCATAGTTACATGCAACAAGAGGTCTTGACATGCTGAATATCCTCCCCTATTAGGATCCACCCTTGCTCTTAAGAAACACCCACCTGTCAGTTTCTGGGTGAATCAGTCCTCCCAAAGATAGGGTTCAATCTCCTTCCCACCCACCGTGTGGTTCTCCACTCCCCAGCACAACACATTATGACAGGATTAACAATCACACACTCCACAGAAGCCTACTCCAGATGCACACCATCCTGAATGCCCCCCCAACCTACACCCTAAACAAGTGACACTACCTTGTAATATCGCCATGAGAGCATTCCCAACTCCTGCATTTTCAAAATCATACCCACAAATCCCATGTTCACCTTGGCCCCTCCCATCTCTGCCCCCGATATCCTGGGTATTCTAACCTACCCTTCCTTATCTACCCACCTGTCAACTTGCAGCACCAAACCCAGTAATATCACTACACACCTGTCCTATCCTTCAATATGCAACTATACTCTATCACTTTACCATAGATTATGTCCATATGGGTGATGGTTCACAACCTCCTCTTCTCTTTCTCTCCCCTGTTAACCTATCTTTCAGACAATGGTTCTCAGAGATTGCTCACTTTCCTCAATTCAAATCAATGAGGTCATATACTGTATATCCTTCGATGCCTGGCTTGCTTCACTCAACATAAGGTCTTCAAGATTCATCCATGTTATTCTGTGTGTTAGCACTTTATTCCTTCTGACAGCTGAATAATATTCCATTGTATGTATGTACCACATTTTGTTTATCCATTCTGTTGATGGGCACCGGGGCTGATTCCAACTTTTGGCAATAGTGAACAATGCCGCTATAAACATTAATGTGCAAATATCTGTTCGTGTCTGTGCTTTCAGTTCTTCTGAGTACATACCCAAAAGTGGAATAGCTGGATCATATGGAAGATCTATTGTTAGTTTTCTGAGGAACCACCAATCTGTCCTCCGCAGTGGCTGGACCATTCCACAATCCCACCAGCAGTGGATGAGGGTTCCTATTCCTCCACATCCTCTCCAACACTTAGAGTCAGCTGTTTTTTTAATAGCTGCCATTTGGATGGGCGTATGATGGTATCACATTGTAGTTTTGATTTGCATTTCCCTGATAGCAAGTGATGTTGAGCATTTTTTCATGTGTTTTTTAGCAATTTGTATTTCTTCCTTGGAGAATTGTTTCTTCAGGTCACTTGCCCATTTTTTAAATGGGTTGTTTGTGTTTTTATTTTCATGGGTTAGGATTTCATTAAATATGCAGGATGTTAGGCTACATCAGCTATATGGTTTCCAAATATTTTCTCCCATTGGGTAGGCTGCCTTTTTATTTTCTTGATAATGTCCCTTGAAGTGCAGAAGTTTTTAATTTTGAGGAGATCCAATTCATCTATTTTTTCTTTTGCTGCTCGTGCTTTGGGTGTGAAGTTCATGAAATCATTTCCTAGTACAAGGTCCTGTAGATGCTTCCCTAAATTATCTTCCAAGGTCTTTATGGTTTTGGCTCTTATATTTAGATCTTTGATCCAAGTTGAGTTGATTTTTGTATAAGGTGTGAGATGGTATTCCTCTCTCATTCTTTTGGATATGGATATCCAGTTCTCCAAGCACCACTTCTTAAAGAGGCCATTCTCTCCCAACTGAGTGGGCTTGGTGGCCTTGTCGAATATCAGATGACTGTATATGCGAGGATCTGTATCAGAACTCTCAGTACGGTTCCAATGGTCAGATGTCTATCCTTGTGCCAATACCATGCAGTTGAGCACTGTAGCTTTGTAGTATCTTTTAAAGTGAGGTAGTGTGATACCTCCAACTTCATTTTTCTTTTTCAATATGTCTTTAGCAATTTGGGGCCTCTTACCTTTCCAAATATATATATATTTTTTTTTCTTGAGTTGCATTTATTAAATTAGATAAATCATATTTGTATTAATTTTATTCAGGACATAATATAGTCTCCAATTTCTATACCCTCTTCCAATTTACAGATAGGCTTTCCACATACCTTGATTTTCTAACTACAATCCACTTGCTTACCTTGCCTCTTGTCATATTTCCCTGGTAAAGTTGGTACCCTGTCCTGAATCTCAAGTAGAGTACCAGAGTATATTTTGCCCATTTCCTTATAGAGACTGGATCTTGATATTTGTTTCTTCCTACTCCCTCACTCTTCACTGATCTTGTGATCATCTGCTATGGGAAGTCAGATTCTGTTGAACTAGCAACAGCTCAAATGGTTCCTGGTGAATTTTTTTTTTTAATATGCATATATGTGTATTTGCTTACAAAAATGTTATATATATTTTAAGAGGTGCTTAGATTACCCAAAATATTACATGGAACCCACTGGGATTCCCATGTTGCCCACCTCCCACACCTCCCACCACATCCCACGCAAACATCTCCCACAGTGTGGCCCACCACCCTCAATGAACTTACACATCATGGAGCCTTGCCACCAACCATAGACCACAGTTCACACTGTAGACCACACTCTCTCCCACTCAGTTCTGAGTGGTGTGTGCTGATTTAAAATGGCCTACATCCGTTGCCACAAGAGTACACAGGACAACCTCCAACTCCCAAAGAAGCCCCTGTATTTCAACTGCTCATCCCCTCCCTA
>JAKSZT010054170.1:148126-172450 GCA_026826555.1 Tolypeutes matacus
TTCTACTTCTATTTTTTGGAAGAGCTTAAGTAGAATTGGTGTTAGCTTTTCCCGGAATGTTTGGTAGAATTCAGCTGTGAAGCCATCTGGTCCTGGACTCTTCTTAGTTGGGCGGTCAAAGAAATTACTTTGTATAATCTCAATCTTTCTGAATTCATTGAGTGTTGTTTGTGGTCTAACATGTGGTCTATCTTGGAGTATGATCCGTGTGCTCTCGAGAAGAATGTAAATCCTGCTCTATTTGGGTGTAGTGTTCTGTATATATCTATTAGGTCCAGGTCCTCAAATGTATTGTTTAGAGTCTTTATTTCTTTATTGATTCTCTGTCTAGATGTTCTGTCTAATGGTGATAATGGTGTATTAAAGTCCCCCACTATAATTGTAGAGGCATTTATTTCTCCACTTAATTTTTCCAGAGTTTGCCTAATATATTTTGAGGCACCCTGATTAGGTGCATAAATGTTTATGATTGTTCTCTCTTCTTGTGAGATTACCCCTTTTACTAAATATAGTGTCCATCTTTGTCTCTTACAATAGTTTTGCATTTAAGTCTATTATATCTGATATTAGGATAGCTACTCCTTCCTTTTTTTGGCTATTGTTTGCTTGTAAATTTGTTTTCCAGCCATTCACTTTCAGTCTCCTTGAATCCCTGGGTCGAAGGTGGGTTCTTGTAGACAGCATATAGATGGATCATATTTCCTTATCCATTCTGCCAATCTGTGTCTCTTGAGTGGTGTATTTAATCCATTCAGTGTTATTACTCACAATGAATTTCTTACTTCAGCCATATTTTCTTTGGGTTAATGTACTTCATATGTTGTTTTTATTTCTCTTTTTGTCTTTTTACTTGTTTTTAGACTCTCCTCCAACTCTCTCTCCCTCATTTTTTCCTTTCAACTTGTAGAACTTCCTTTAGTATTTCTTGAAGTGGAGGTTTCTTATTGGCATACTCTCTTACTTTCTGTTTATCTGTGAATATTTTGAACTCTCCATCATTTTTGAATGCCAGTTTTGCTGGATAGAGAATTTGTGGTTAGAAGCTTTTTTCTTTTAGTACTTTGACTATGTCATACCACTGTCTTCTTGCCCCCATGGTTTCAGATGAGAAATCAGCACTTGATCTTATTGTGCTTCCCTTGTATGTGATGGCTCTTTTTTCTCTTGCTGCCTTGAGTATTTTCTCTTTGTCTTGAGCATTGGATGTTTTGACAAGTATATGTCTTGGAGTTGGCCTGTTGGGATTTATACTGTTTGGGATGTGCTGTGTTTCCTGGACTTTTACACCCATCTCTCTTAATAGGGTTGGGAAGTTTTCAGTCATTATTTCCTTCAACATTCCTTCTTTCCCCTTTTCCTTCTCTTCTCATTCTGGGATGCCTATAATGCAGATATTTGTGCGTTTTGTGTTGTCGGTTAAATCCCTGAGTCCCTGCTGGATTTTTGCCATCTTTTTATCTATCTGTTTTACAATCTGTTTGATTTCATATGTATTGTCTTCCACATCACTGATTCTTTCTTCTGTTTGTTCAAATCTGCTGTTATGTGAATCCAGCGTCTTTTTGATTTCTTGCATTGTGCCATTGATCACCATCATATCCATTACCTTTTATGTATGTTTACAATTTCTTCAGTATGTTCTCCCAGTGTCTTCTTAATATCCTTAACTCTTCCTTCATGTCTTTAAGTTAGTCCATGATATTTGTTTGGAAATCTTTGATTAGTTGTTTTATGTTCTGCATGTCTTCCTGGTTTTTAGTTTGTTCATTGGACTGGTCCATGTCTTCCTGTTTCTCAGTGTGGTTTATAATTTTTTGTTGCCCTCTAGTTATCATTTTATCTTGATGGGTTTATTCAGTTGATTAGCTTCTCTCTATGCTCTAGAGTTTTATTTAGCTGGTGGTTCTGTGTGTGTGTTAAGTTTTCTCTTTGACACTTTTTCTTATTTTATTTCCTTGTTTCTTTTTATGTTCCCCATAAGGCAAAAGATTAGGGCCAGAGGAATTGAAAGATGTGAGAAAGGAAGTAGGATAATAGTAATGTTGAAAAATGTTAGAAGAGGGACCATATAAGGCTTAGTAAAATGAATATTTAACTCCTGTAAGCAGTGTAGAGTAATAGGAAAAAAATTGGAGTACCTACAATGGACTGGGAAACCAAATAGAGGAATATATATGTAATGATTCAGAAGGCTAGAATGATGAAGAGAGAGAGAAAGAGTAAAGAAAGGGCTGAAAGGGAAAAGTTATTATTAATAAAAAATGAAGAAAACAGAATAGATAGACAGAAATTGACACCCTTGAAGTTGTGGGCTAATGAAAAAAGGTGGTATGTAAGAAACACAACAGAAAGCAGAAGGCAGAAAGATGAAGAAAGTAAAAGAGATAGCGTCAGGAGATAAAATCAATATAGATAAAGAATGGGAAATCACTGAAGAAGAAGCACAGAAAGAAGAGACAAGCTGGTAGCACCTAATTTAAAATAAAAAATAAAAATAAATGAGAGAAAGAAAGAAAGAAAGAAAAAAGAAGGGGGGAGGAAACAGAAAAGAAAAGAAAGAGACAACAAATAAACAAAGAAAAACCAACCAACCACACAAGCAAGCAGTAAAACAAAGCTACGGAAGAACAGTGTTCCTTTTTGGGCCCTTGTGGAACCTCTCAGCCTGCTTGTGTTCATCAATCAATTTGCCCTGCAAGGTTCTATCTACATGTTTTGAGGCAGATTTTAGCTATTAAAATAAATTTTAAAAGAAAAAAAATTTTTTATGTTTTAAAGTGACTTTTTTTTTTTTTTTTTTTTTTTAGCGAAATAAGGGACCCAAAATATGTCCTCTTCTAGACCACCTCCTTCACTGAGGGGACCCTAACTAGGCTCGTGGTCACTAATCAATCACTTTCCACTTCCTGGCCTCCCCAGGGGAGCTGAAGCTCTGATGCTAGTCAGTGCAGAACAGTAAAATTGGTGGACTCCGACCCCTCTGGAGCCATGCCTGAGTATCACTGGGCTGTTGGGTAAATCAAGCTTCCTCAGTAGATTCGCTTCTCCCCTCAGCCTGGCGCTGCTTCAAGCTGGCTTATCTGGTTCCCAAAGCTATGAGGGTGTCCAGGCAGACAAATCAACAGAAAGGAAATCCTTCTCCACCTTCTGTCAGAACCCTCCCACTCTCGGAGAATGCTCCTTCTCACCGGGTTGCCGGCGGGGGTTGGGGCATATCCCTGGGCAACTAGGTAAATCAACCTTCTATAGCAGATTCGCCATTCCCCTCAGCCTGGTCCTGCTTCAAGCCAGCTATTTTGTTCTCCAATGCTGCAAGGGGTTCCAGGCAGCAAATTCCACAGAAAGGAAAGCCCTCTTGACCCACCACCAGAATCCTCCCACTCTTGGAGAACGCTCCCTCTCACCAGGTTGCCAGCAGGAGTCGCGGCTCAAACCAGCCTTTTTCCCTCAGGATGGGGCTCAGCCGTTTATGTTTACCACCACAGGCAGGGGAAAAACTCATGAATCCTTCCCGAGTAGTCTACGCCATCCACCTCCCTCCAGAGCGATGTCCTTAAGGTTCTTGTTCCATGTGCCCCCAGCACAGACCCCTGGGCAGGACCCTGTCCCCAATCAGCCATCCTTAGAGAGTGAGTCAGTGAGTGCCCTTCTAAACCAATGCCATCTTCCCTCTCCTCTGAGTTTTATCTCTTAAAATTCTTTATGACAGGGTGGCATCATCTCAAGTCAGTGATGCAAACCTTGCAAATACCATAATTGGCAAAGCAGTGGAACATAGGTTTGAGGGTCAGCAAGGTTCTAAGGATGAATGGAGGGGGATGGTCTCAGCCCAAGCACCTATCATGAAATCCTGGTTTTATATTACCTATGAGAAAGATCCTGTCTTGTACATGTACCAGCTTTTAGATGATTATAAAGAAGGTGACCTCCATATCATGCCAGAGTCCAATGAGTCTCCTCCAGCAGAGAGGGAGTCAGGAGGAGTTGTAGATGGCCTGATAGGTAAACATGTGGAATATACCAAAGAAGATGGCTCCAAACGGATCGGCATGGTCATTCACCAAGTGGAAGCCAAACCCTCTGTGTATTTCATCAAGTTTGATGATGATTTCCACATCTATGTCTATGATTTGGTGAAAAAGTCCTAACTGTCAGGGTAAAGTTTGCCACATTTGAGGAAGCAAATATTTAATTTGTTGACTTACAAAAATGTTACTTTTCAGTGTGTTGAAAGCTTAAGGATCTCTGCTAACCCAACATCTTTGCCAGCATAACTGTTATTTAGTTCTTAAAAAAAATAAATTTATGTGGGCAAGTCATGCCGTGTGTAAGGAAGTTGTTTTTTAAAAAAGACTGGGTGTATTTGGTGGAAAGACATGAAAGGCAGGAACAACTGTAAATTCAGTATCATAATTAGTCATCTAGAAATGGAATAGTACTTAGCTGGTTTGGTCTAGAAGGGGGAGGGGAAGGAACTAGAGATGGAGAAATGTGGGCGGAGGGGAAAGAGGAAGTGCCTGCTTAAGGAAGAGTTGGGGAATGACCAGAAATGGAGAGGCTCCTTGCAGGGAGTGAGATCTAATGAGAGAGAGTCGTACAACTGGGAAGGAGGTGGAGAATAACAGAGGAAAAGTGAGATCTTGGGGCATACAGGAAAATAGACGGAATGCAGAGTAGAAAGGGTTACAAAGAACTGTGGAAGGGCTCCTGAACAAGAGAGAGAAAGATCAAGTTAACATGGATATGGGAGAGGCTAAAGGAAGCAGGAAAGGAGGATCTAAACATGGTAGGGAGGCCTGAAAGGAAGGGATTGTGGGAGGGTGAATGAAAAGAAGAGAGATGGTAGGAGGGAGTGGTAATGCAAGAGAAGTCATGTGGGGAGTGAGGCTCATGAAGTATTTAAGGCCAAAGAAAAAGTTGGAATTCTGGCAATATCCACATTGTTCTCCCTAGCTCTGTGCACAAAGGAAGTTGGAACATCAAAGAAGCCTGCTGGGAAGGGTTGCAACCGTGACAGGGGAGGATCCTGATGTGGGGTGTGGGTAGAGGGTATAAAGGGATGGGTGCACCTGCAGCATGCCTCTGTGGAATATGAATATGTTTATATGGTCACAGGGTGTGGTCTTGGAGGGTAGAGAACCACACAATAAGAGACAGAAAATTGAATTCCCATCATGGGGAGTCTTACTACATTCTCTAATAAAGTGGCAATAATCTCTAGAGTACATGGGCAGTGCCTAGTGAAGGAGGACAGACCAATACACCAGGCCCTCGATATTGATGGTTGTACTTAAGAACCTTGTTCTTGCAAACTTGAAACTTAGCCAAGTAATATATATTGCCTAAGAGTTACTTCTTGAAAATTTCCTTGTTGCTCAATTGTGGCCTCTTTCTAAGCCAACCTCAGCATGTAAACTCACCACCTTCCCCACAGCATGGGACATGACTCCTGGGGATGATCCTCTGTGGCACTGAAGGATTATTACCAAGTGCCAACTAACAATGCATTTGGAAAAAGGCCTAGTCCAAAAGGGAGGAATATTAAATATAAGTGAGTTTTTGTGGCTAAGGGATTGCAAAGTTTGTCAGGAGGTCATTCCAGAAGTTACATTCATGCTTGTCTCCCCAGGATCTCAATGAGTGCCACAGTAAACAGTGTCTCAAGCAGGGGTGTTCCTGAGGGGCTCTAGAAACATCTAGAAACTATACATAGGAAAAAAAATTTTTTAAAAATAAATAAATAAATAATAAAATAAATAAAATAAAATAAATAAATAAATATATTTAAAAAAAGAAACTATACATAGGGTAGAGAACCCCAGGAAATTGCCACCCCATCAGTGGGCCTTACCTTGGAATACATAACCTATCTCCTCAATGTATCAGAATTAGACTCTTATAATTTTCCCATGCATTGTTCTTCTGCTTCTTTTATTTGAACCTATAATTAGAACTATACCTGTTAAATATATGTCCCAGAGACTTAAATCTCCTTGCAGTTCATATGCCAGTTGAGCCCTGAATCACAGCAGAGTATGCAGCCAACACCTACCCTCCAATTCAGCAAACTCACCAAGGACGGCTAACAAAATGATGATGGTGAACAGCATCCAGCCCAAAAAACATAAAGTATCTACAACTGCAAACAGTACAGTTACATCCATCTGCCCCATGGCATCTAAGCACCCTCTCAAGCAGAAGCAGAGTAGGCATCATGATCCCAACATCCTCAAGATTGAGGAATGAAAAAACATAAGGGGGAAATGCAACTGTGGAGTAGATATTATTATTCTAATAATGGAAGAACTTGTAACAATGATATAAAGACAGTGGTCAGCAGAGTTTCTGAGGGGAGCAGGAAGGAAAATAGTGTAATATGGTGCATTTTTGGGACATTGGAATTGTTTTTGCAATGATGGATACAGGCCATTATACATTTTGTCAAAACCTATAAAATTGTGCAGTGCAAAGTGTAAACCATAATGTAAACTATTGACCATGGCTAGTAGAAACGCTTCAATATTTGTTCATCAATTGTAACAAATGTATCACCCTAATGAAAGTTGTTGTTAACAGGGGAAAGTGTGGGAGGGTGTCAGGATGAGACATATGTGAATCCCCTATATTTTTTATGTACATTTATGTAATCAAAAGTTTCTTTAAAAATAAAGGAAAAAAATAATAAAGTACTGAAAGAAGAAAAAAAAGGGGGGGTAGGAATCCTGCTGAACTAGAGATTTTCTAGAAAGGCATTTTGTCAGGGATGACTCAGGCGGGTTAAGCAGGAGCCAAGTTTATACTTAAAAGGTTTTTTTTCTTATTTCAGGGAGTTTATGCCATACCCTTTTCCTGCATCCTGTCTCCTGTGAGCCCCCAACCTTCAGTACAAACCCAGTGAAATGGTGCTCCCTAGGTGCTGGTCTGTGGGTTGCCTTTAGCCATTTCTGAAGGTACTCAAAAATCTTGAGTAAACCTTGGATCTGAAGGTCATGGTTCATTCACCCTCTACTGGATAAGCAGTTCTTCTAGAAAATAGGTCTGTGGAGACCTCAGAATATCAGAGATGTGCCACTTTGCATTTGGAAAGTATTTTACCCAGAAAAAAGAACTATTGCTGAACCCAGGTACAATGACCTCCATCACTGTTCTTCCCCTTGCTGGATTGTTCCCTTGCTTCCCTAGAAAGGAAGGCCATCAGAAGATTGAAACCCTTTTTTCCTCCAGGGCATGGGGAAAATCTGACAGTACATGTTTCCCTCAACAGACACCTGGATCCACAGTTGGTTCCATCCAATGCTCTATCAATGGGAATCACCCTTCCTCCAGAAGCACAATTTTGTCTAGACCCCCACAAAGCTCATGGTACTGGCCTCACAGGTATTCCTGGACAGTCTTGCCCGCCCACATGAGGGTAGATATTATGGGGCAGTCAGTTTGAGAGTTATAGCTTTTCTGTGACTAACTCCTTTGGGTGTTTAGTTTCATATACAGAGGTGGTAGTTGGTGGGGACAGTGGGTGGCAACACCTGAAAAGGCCCTAAGAACTAAGGTGTCCTTCTGCATGGCTCTGCAGCCTACTCTATCTCTCTTCCTTACCCTTTTCCAGTATTTCTCCTGAAGTTTCTTCTCAAGACCTGCTTTCTGTATCCCACACCTCAACCTTCACTAAACTATATTACCTGCCCCCAAAGAAAGAGAGATGGTGACTCCCCACTGCTCAGGTTTCCTCTTAACTCCATGCTTAGTAGGGAGAGGCAGGGAGCAACCAGGAGTTGAAAGAAGATGGCAATTCCAGTACTTTCTCTCCACCCAACAAAACCTGATGCTGATTGCTTCAAGAGTTATTCAGGAATTTCTTTCATACAGCACACAATTTAGTCCAGCAAGCACCAGCAGGTTGCACAGGGGCCAATTTGTGTCAGCTGTCATGATTTGTTGATCTTTATTTTTATTATTTCTTATTTAGTTACTTTAAACACTTTGGTGATTTCACATTATTAAAATCCATATTTCTGGTTTCTCCTGAAAACAAAATCAATGATTAGGGCCTACATTCCAACATGGATACAGGCAGCTGGGTCTGAGGAAGGGCTCAGCCCATTTTACCCTCAGAATGCACTCTCCAGTTGGACACAGCCCCAGTTGACCTGCTTCACTCTAATAAAATGTGCATTTTTCCCTGGAGTTATTTGTGCTCTTACTCTATGGACTAGACCCAGGGAACACTGCCTAACCCACTTTTTGCCCTAGTTTGACCCCATTCGTTTTTTAATTAATTTATTTAATTTTCCTCCCACAACTACTTACTTTGGGTGGCCTCTTTGTCAGGTACCCTTCTAGGTTCAGATACTGATGATAAGGTAATTAACCAAGACGCAGAAACAACCAAATTCTTGCTGTCATGACGCTTTCATTTTGGTGTGGGAGACAGACAGTATACAAGATATATAACTAAAATATAAGGTATTTTCATACTAACAAGTGCTAAGCAAGAAAAATTAAAACAAGCAGTAGGGACATGAATTACCACAGAGGAGACTGAAATGAGATGGAGTGGGCAGGGAAGACCTAGTTTTTGTGTAAAGACCTGAAGGCAGTGAGAGAACTAGCTGTGTGTTTGTCTGGGGGATGTGCATTTCAGGTAGTGGGAACAGCAATTTCAGAGTTACACTGAGGATGCCACTGTGGCTGGAGCTGAGGGAACAAAGGAGAGAATAACATGAGACAAATTCAGGGAGGTAATGGGGATCAGGGAGTGCAGATAACTTGCAGCCTTGTTGGTCCTAGAATAGAATTTGATTTTTATACTGAGTAAGATGGGGAGCCATTTGATTATTTTCAGGACAAAAGTATCATGATTTGTCTTATATTTTAACAGTGTCTCTCTGGTAGCTCTGGTGCATACTTTGTAGGGGTGCAAAGCTGGAAGCAATTTGATCACTTAGGCAACTACTCCAACAATCCAGGTAACAGATGATTGTTGTTCTGAGAAGTCTGTTGGCATATGACATGGTGAGAATCGGTTAAAAACTGCATATATTTTGTAAGTAAGGCTTGCAGGATTTTCTATTTGACTAGATGTGTGGTCAGAGGGAAATGTAAGAAGAGTCAAGAACAATACTGAAGTATTTGGTCTTCTTTGTAGATTATCCTGGGACAGAAATTCCCATGGGATTCTATAGAATTTATAAGATCCTGCCTTTGCAATGGAATGGAACACAAATATGCCAAACAGAGTTTTTCAAAGAGTTTGAACAGTTAGTGTAGGATACAAAGCAATTGGCTGTTTGTAAGAGGTCGGATTCAGACAAGGTTTGAATTTCTTCCTTGCATAGATAAAGAACAGATACATATACTAGAATTGTCCAAAGTGTATTGCTTAGGTCATGTCCCATTCCCAATTCTGAAAGCCCTTGTTTTATGGTCCTTTCTGAGTATAAGTGAGTGTGATGGTTAGGCTAATGAGTCAACTCTGCCAGGTAATGGTGCCCAGTTGTTTGGTTAAGTAAGCACTGGGAAAATTGTAATACAAGGACATTTCATGGACTTTAATAATCATTGAGTTTATTGCATAGATGGCTGGTTAAATCTACAATAAGCTGAGGAGATTTCCATCAGCAATGAGTGATATGTCATCCAGTCAGTTGAAGCCTTAAAAGGAGAAGTGATTTCCACATTCAGGGAGTATCTCTAATTCATCTCTAATTCAGATAGCCAGCATTTCCTGAAGAATTCAATAGGGACCTTCATCGGAGCCCCAGGCTTGCAGCTTGCCCTACAGAATTTGGACTTGTGCATCCACACATGAGACAATTTTATAAAATTTCATACTATTTACAGATATGTCCTTTAAGTACAGTTTCCCTAAAGAGCCCTAAGTAATACTGTTTGGTACCAGCAGTGGTTCATGAGAAACAGAATCTTAACAATAAGATTTCTGAATTGGTCCTGGGAATTTTGCAATTGGCTAACTACTCTAGTTAGATTGAAGGACACTAATGACTTTGTTTCCAATGATCAAGAAGCCACTGACAGCCCATGGTGCAAGTTGGCAATAGAGATAAGCAAAATATCACCACTGGATATGACTATTTCCATGCATATAAGAGCTAAAGATCTGGGTGAGAGTGTTTTTAAAACCTTAACAGATGTGTGGGTTCATTGAGGTTGGTGGGCCACACTGTGGGAGATGTTTGTGTGGGATGTGGTGGGAGGTGTGGGAGGTGGGCAACATGGGAATCCCAGTGGGTTCCGTGTAATATTTTAGGTAATCTAAGCACCTCTTAAAATATATGTATATATATATATATATAAATAACATTTTTGTAAGCAAATACACATATATGCACATATATTTATATATCATTATGCAAATGTTTGTATGTATTGTGAGAATTTTGATTTTTACCCATAATAAAAAAAAAAACAAAAAAAAAACAGATTGTGTAACACATTATATGCATATGCATATTCCTTACAGTAATATTTGTAAAAAATATAGTGATAACAAAAGAAATAAGCTTAAATGTTCATTAGTAGGAGACTTGATAAATAAACACTTAAAAAAAAAAAAAAAAAAAAAAAAAAAACCTTAACAGAGTTTTGTGGAGTTAACAGGTACAATGGTGTTGGCTGGCTGTTCCTCAATACACTGAGTACAGTTAGAAAAGGAAGGGATGAGCCAAAGTCATCAAAGTTGCAACATAAGTACTCCATGAATGATGTGAAAGTTTCTATGTGTGCTCTGAAAGAAAATCTTGTTTTGGGAAGCCACAGACTTGAGATCTCTGAAAACCAGACTCAAAGTCTCTTTGTATGAGTAGCAAAGATACAATGTATGGAAACTAAAATCTCAACCTTGCAGGGTGTCTACTTTTAAAGTGAGGGCATTGATTGGAAAGGAATGGAAACCTGGTGATTGGGATAGAGACATATGGGTTGATGATGATGGCAATAGGGACATTGAAACCCTAAATTCTGCTGAAAATTTGCCAGATAAACCTGTAATGGCCTGCACTGAGGAGATCACCCAAAGTCAAGCATGCCCCACCCAACCTCCACCCTGCACTGAAGAGTCTGCCATACAACCCCCATATGAAGAGATTAATCCTGGCTCACCAGATGAAATTGGAAGGGAATACCTTGAGATAATTGGCTTGCAACATACTTCTAATGCTTCTCCTTACCCACCCCCACTACCTCTCTTCTCTTCCAGATCTATAACTGGGCTGGTGTAATAAGCCCCCAAAGCTAAAGGACAAAGTGTGACCCATGAAGAAATATGCTATGCTGTAAAAGAACTGCATGGGTTATGTAGACAAAACTCAAGGGAACATGTGTGGGAATGGATGTTAAGGATGTGGGATAATAGTGGAAGGAATACACAGTTGGATCAGGCTGAAATCATTGGTATAGGCCCACTAAGCAGAGATTCTAGCTGAAGAGCTCTGTAGTTGTTCTTCTCTGTATGTCAGATATAACTGTGGCAACTGCTGTCATGGAACTAGAATCCTTAAACAGTAATGGGGTGATTGGATCCTGGGATGGCAGAAGCCAAGTAGCAGCACTTAATCACCAAAGACAAGGTGGGTGTGGCTACCACAGTGAAAAGCAGACTAAAAAGCAGCAATCAAAATAGTCTGCTTCACAGATACCTATGACATTGGTTACTAGATCATGGGGTACCAAGAAGTAAAAACATTCTACTAAATTCCTACTTGATCTGTGTAAGCAGAAGATTTCTAGGTCAAGTTAACAAAATTTTAACTCAAATTACAGAAATAGAGCCATGGCTCCTTAATCAATTCCCAGACTTGAGACATTTTACAGACACAGAACCCCTTGAATGAGGGGAAGGCCAGATCCCCTTGGGGAAGGATGCTGTTACACTGCCAAAAATTTACACTGTTAAGGGTAACTGAGCATGTGGGGAAAGGAAATGATCAGATATTTCAGGGATTATTAGACACTGGCTCAAAAGTGACATTAATTCCAGGAGACCCAAAAAATCACTGTGGTCTACCAGTCAGAGTAGGGGCCTATGGAGGTCATTTCATCGATGGAATTTTAGCTCAGGTCCATCTCACAGTGGGTATTTCCCCAGTTCCAGAATGAAGAATTGGAGTGGTCCTACTCAGCAACTGGCAGAATCTCCATATTGGTTCCCTGACTTGTGGAGCAAAGGCCAAGAAGATGCCACAAGAACTGCCATTACCAAGCAAAATAGCAATTCAAAAGAAATGCCAGATTTTTAGAGGGATTGCAGAGATCACTATCACCATCAAGGATTTGAAGTATACAATGTTGGTGATTCCCAACACATCACCTTTCAACTCTCTTATTTTGCCTGTGCAGAAAACAGATGGGTCTTGGAGGATGACAGTGGATTATTGTAAAGTTAATCAGGTGGTGATTCAAACTGCAGCTGCTGTTCCAGATGTGTTATCATTGCTTGAGCAAATCCACACATTCCCTGGTACCTGATATGCAGCTATTGATCTGGCAAATGTTTTTCCTCAATTGCAATTAGTAAGGAAACAGCTTGATTTCAGCTGGCAAGGCTGAAAATATACCTCCACGGTCCTACCTCAAGGGTATATCAACTCTCTAACCCTATGTCATAATATTGTCTGCAGGGACATTGATCATCTCTCCCTCACACAAGACATCACACTACTCCAATATACTGATGATATCATGCTGATTGAATCTAGTGAGCAAGAAGTAGCAATTATGCTAGACTTATTCATAAAGCATTTGCCTGGACAGCATGAGAGATAAATCTGGAAAAAAGGGCCTTCCACATCAGTGAAATTTCTAGGTGTCCACTGGTGTAGGTATCCCTACACCATGTCATGGTATCCCTTTTAAAGTGAAAGATAATCTGTTGCATTTTCCTACAACCATAAAAAGAGTCACAGTGCTTAATTGACCTCATCAGGTTTTGGAGACAACATATTCCTCATTTGGTTGTGCTACTCTGGCCCTTTTACCAAATGACCAGAAAAGTTGCAGTTTTGCATGGGGACCAGAACAAGAGGAGGCTCTGTGACAGGTCCAGACTGCTGTTCAAGCTGCATTGTGACTTGGGCCACATGATCCAGCAGACCCACCAATGTTGTAAGTGTCAGTGACAAATAGAGATGTTGTCTGGAGACTTTGGCAAGCCCCTATAGGAGAATAAAAATGCAAACCCTTAGGACTTTGGAGCAAAGCCCTGCCATATTCTGCAGGTAACTATTCTCCTTTTGTGAAACAGCTTTTGACCTGTTACTGGGACTAAGTAGAGACTGAATGCTTAACCATGGGCCACCAAGTTACCATGAGACCTGAGTTACTTACTTTAATCTGGGTATTGTTTAACCAACTAAACCATAAATTTAAGCATGCATGGCAGCACTCTATCATAAAGTGGAAGTGGTATATATGAGGTAGGGTTTGAGCAGGTCCTGAAGGCACAAATACGTTATGTGAGTAAGTGGCCCAAAAGCCCATGGTCACCACTCTTGTCACATTACATTCTTTTTCCCAGCCCACAGCTATGTCCTCGTGGGGAGTTCATTCAGTTGACTGAAGAAGAGGAAACATGGCCCTGGTTTACAGATGGTTTTGCAATATATGCAGGTACAAAACAAAAGTGGACAGTGGCAACACTGTGGCCCCTTTCTGGGACATCCCTGAAGTACAGTGGTGACCAGAAATCATCCCAGTGGGCAGGAGGAGAAATGACTGGAGGTGGATTTGTGCACTGATTCATGGGCTGTTGCCAATGGTTTGGCTGGATGGTCTGGAACTGGGAAAGAACATGACTGGAAAATTGGTGACAAAGAGTTCTGGGGAAGAAGTATGCGGATAGAACTTTCTGAGTGGGCAAAAAATATGAAAATATTTGTGTCCCACATGAATGCTCACCAGAGGGTGACTTCAGCAGAGGAGGATTTTAATAATGAAGGGGATAAATTGCCATACTCTGTGGCTAGCACTCAGCCTCTTTCCCCAGCAACTCCTGTCATTGCCCAATGGGCTCATGAACAATGTGTCCATGGTGGTATGCATGGAGGTTACACAAGGGCTCAGCAATGTGCATTTCTCCCACCAAGACTGACTTGGCTACAGTCACTGCTGAGTGCCCAGTCTGCCAGCAACGGAGACCCACACTCAGCCCCCCCATACGGCACCACTCCTTGAAGTGATCAGCTTGCTACCTAGTGGCAGATTGATTAAATTGGACCACTTCCATAATGAAAGGGGCTGCAAATTTTTCTAACTGGAATAGACACGTACTCTGGATATGGTTTGCCTTACCTGCAAGCAATGTTTCTTTGAAAACTACCATCCATGGACTTACCATACATATTATCCACCACCATAGTATTCCACACTACATTGCTTCTAATCAAGGAACCCACTTCACAGCAAAAGATGTGCAGGAATGGGCCCATGCTCATGGAATTCACTGGTGTTGCCATGTTCCCCATCATCACACAGCAGCTGGATTGATAAAATGGTGGAATGGCTTCTTTTTTTTTTCATCAAAAAGTATCCTGAGACATATTATTAAAAATGCTTATTTTTAAGGTTTTAAAAAAACCTAGACTCATCCATCAAGTGAGAAAAAACATATGCATGAAGTTCTCTTTTCCCCAAAATGCAGATACATACACAAACAGTTACAACACGTGCAACTTAAGAATTTTATACCTACTCACATTATCTGTCAAAATTAAAGAAAGCATAATCTTTGATATAGGCAGGTTGTGAAAGTACACCACCCACATACTCCTTTTTTTTTTTTTGAGTGGATCATTTTTTTTTTTACCTTAAAAAAAATTTAAAGATACTTTAAATGTCACAATGTTTTAATGTCACAAAAAATATAGGGGATTCCCATATGCCTCACTCACCACACCTCCCACATTTTTCCACATTAACAACACCTTCATTGGTGAAGTTCAGCATTGTAACTGATGAACAAATTTCGTAGCATTGCTACAAAGCGTAGATTAAAGTTTACATTGTAAATTACACACTCTCTTACCCAATTCTGTAGGTTATGGCAAGATTTATAATAGCCTGTATCTGTTGTTGCAAAGTCATTCAGGACAATTCTCAAGTACCAAAATGTCCTTGTATTACACCTGTTTTTTCCCTCTCCCTGCCCTCAGAACCACCAGTGACCACTGCCTCCACATCAATGATATAATTTCTTCCATTGCTAGAATCATAATAAGTCTATAGTAGAATACAAGTCAGTCTACTTTAGTCCGTAGTTCATTCCCCAATCCTGAGGATACTAGAATGGTGATGTCCACTCCACCTCTAATTGAGAAGGGGCTGCGATCCCATATGGTTGATGAATGGGACTCTCTTCCTTGCAGTGTTTGACTCTCCCAGTTCCTTGATATGGTAGTTGCCCATCATCACCTCCATGTTAGTTGTCCTGGGTAAGTCCAATGAACTGGAGAGTAGGGGTTGCAATGCCATTGAGATTCATGGCTTAGCTGGCCAAAGATTTAAGTCTCTTGGACATAAATCTATCAACTCTAGTACTAATTATAGGTTCAAACAGAAGGACAGAAGAGCTATGTGTAGGGAAACTACAACTGAATCCAACTCTGTCACTCTGGGGAGCATAAATTCCAAAGTAGGACCCACTTGGCACGGCACCAAACTCCTGAGTTATCTGCCCTGACTATAGTGTCTGGATATCTCCAGAGCCCATAGAAGCCCTGGTATTTGGGGTGGTATTTACTTTGGCAGACAAAGAGATCTTGCTGAGATGTGCATAAGCATAACCTCTGGAATGACCTCCCAACTCACTTTGAGGTCTCTTAACCATATGAACTCATTTGTCTTTACATTTCCCCCCTTTTGGCCAAGGACTTTCTCCAGTTGCATTGCTAATTGGTGCTTGGTAGTAATCCCTCAGTGCCAGGGATACTCATCCCCAGGAGTCATGTCCCACGCTGGGTGGGTGGGGGGAGTAATGCATTCATATGCTAAGTTTGACTTAGAGAAAGGCCACATGTGAGCAACAAAGAAGCTCCCAGGAGGCAACTCTTAGGCACCCTATAAAACTAAGTTATGTTTCTATTTCAAGAGTAAAGGTTCATATGCACAGTCATCAATGTCAAGGACCCATCATGGACCATCCTCCTTCATTAGTCATTGGCCTTGTACTCGGGGGGTTATTGCTGATCTATGAAAGATTGGGGCAGAGCTCCCCAGGATGGGAATTTAATATTCTTTTTGTTATTGTGTGAATCTCCACCCACTGTAGCAGTGCCCCATGAACATTTGAACACATTATATGCCTTATATGTATGCCCAGGTGAGCATCCTCCCATGTATCCCCCCATCTCTGACAACCCACACCAATGATACTCCCCTGCCACATTAGTACCTCCTGTGTCAAAACTTCTTAAAAAATGAAGCCAATAAAATAGTCAAATACAATTAATAAGAAAATGAAATAATAATGACAGTTTTAAAAATAAGAAATAAAATACAAAAAAATTTTAAAAAATAAAAATTTGGGATAATAAAAATAATGAAAAATGTTTTAAAATTTTTTTGACATTTTCCCCTTCATCACTGTAAGATCTTTTGTCCTATAGGTATAGTAACATTGTCTTCTGTTTATTCCCCAATGTCTTACTTTAAATTTTTTTTTCATTTTGTCCTCAAATAACTTTTTTAAATTAATTAATTATTTTTTAAAAAGATACTTAGATCACATAAATGTTACACAAAAGATATAGGGGGGTCCTGGTAAGATGGCAGAGGTTTAAGTGGGTGCTCACCATCTCTCTCGCAAAAGATGGCTGATTGGGGACAGAATCCTGCCCGAGTGAGATGTTCTGGGAGCCCACGGAGTAGGAGCCTTTGGGGCATCGATCTAGAGGGACCTGGATGGGGAGATAGATTGTTCAAGATAAAACCGTGAGTTCTTAGCCCATTGCCTGGAAATCTCAGATGGCTAAGCCACATCCACAAGGCAAAGGACCAGGATGAGCCCCGACTCCTGCTGACCACCCAGCAAGAAGAGACATTATCTGAGAGTGGGAGGGTTCTGGAAAGGGACAGAAAGGAGCTTCCTTCATTTGGTTTGGTTGTCTGGACCCCCTTTGAGCTTTGGGGAGCACACCAGCAGGCTTGAGGTGGCACCAGGCAGAGGGGAGAGGTGAATCTGCTGAGGAAGCCTGATTTACCTAACTGCCCTGGGATACAGAGGCTTGGCCTGAGAGAGGGCGGAGACAGCCAATTTAATAATTCCACACTGAGGACTATCAGAATTTCAACTCCCCTAAGGGAGTCAGGCAATGGGAAGCATTTAATAAGTTTCCAAGAGCCTATTTAGGGTCCCCTGGGAAGAGAGGGTGGTCTAGAAGAGGGTTGAGAATCATTTCTGTGTGGTGCACTCAGTCATCAGGGTCCCATTTTGAATTTCTAAAGGGGATTCAACCTGACCAGGAGATAGGAAGGGTATCTGCTCACACAGCCTGCTGAATCCTGCTGCCCTTGGAGAGACAAATCTGCATGAAGAAAAGTGACTTAATAGCTTTCTGAAGAGCTTACTGACCCAATTAGAAAGGTAGCTCAGTGGAGGAGTTTCTGCCTTGAATATATGAGGTCCCTGGTTTGATTCACAGATCCTCTAAGAGTAGCGATCCAGCGGGATATCTAACCTCCAGCTGATATTCTAGGACAGGGAAAACATAGACATTATTTTTGAACTAACTTCTTTTGGGTCCCCTATTAGTCTAAAAAAAAAAAGTTCACTTAAAAAACTTTTTTTAACTTAGTTTACTCACTAAAACCTGCCTCAAAACCTGCAGAGAGGAGCCTGCAGGGTAATTGATTGATGAACTCAAGTAGCCTGAGAAGCTCCACAAGGGCCCAAGAAGGAACACTGTTCTTACTTAACTTTGTGTGACTGCTTGCTTGTGTGTTTGGTTTTTTTGCTGTTGTTATTTCTTGTTTTCCTTTCCTCTTTCCTCCCCCCATTTTTAAAAAATTAGGTGCTGCTAGCTTGTTTCTTCTTTGCTGGATGTCTTCTTTCTTGATTCCCCTTTTCTGTGTATTCTGATTTTGTCTACCAACACTATCTCGTTTCCTTCCTTCATCTTTCTATCTTCTGCTTACTGTTGTGGTTCTTACATTCCAACTTTCTTTATTTAGTCTTCAACTTTTCTAAATTACATTTCTATCTTGTCTATTCTGTTTTCCTTTTTTTTAATTACCTTTTTTTCTTTCTGTTATGTGCTTTTCTCTTTCTCTCTGCTCATCATTCTAGCCTTTTAAATCATTCTATATATTTTTCTCTATTCAGTTTTCCATTCTGTTGTAGGTAATCCACATTTTTATTCTTATTACTCTACACTGCTTACATGAATTAAATATTTTTTTTACTAACTCTTATATGGACCCTCTTCTAAATTTTATTTTTATTATTACTATTATCCTTTTTCTTTTCTTACCTCTTTTGCTTTCTCTGGCCCTAATCTTTTTCCTTCAAGGGAACATAGAAAACAGCAAGGAAATAGAAAATGAAGAACAAAGTGTCAAAGAGAAAACTTAACATACACACAAAGCCAGCAGCTAAATAAAACTCGAGAGCAAAGAGAAAAGCTAATCAACTGAATAAACCCATCAAGATAAAAAGATGACCAGAGGGCGACAAAAAATTATAAAACATACTAAGAAACGGGAAGCCATGGAACAGTCCAATGAACAAACTAAAAACCAGGAAGATATGCAGAACATCGAACAATGAATCAAAGCTGTCCAAACAAATGACATGGACCAACTTAATGAAGTGAAGGAAGAGATTACAGATATTAAGAAAACACTGGGAGAACATACTAAAGAAATCGTAAACATACATAAAAGATAACAGATATGATGGTGATGAATGGCACAATCCAAGAAATCAAAAAGACACTGGAATCACATAACAGCATATTTGAACAGGCAGAAGAAAGAATTAAGGATGTGGAAGACAGTGTAACTTAAATCAAACAGACAGTAGACCAGATAGATAAAAAGATAGAAAAATTTGACCAGGGACTTACAGATTTAAATGATAACACAAAATGCACAAACATATGCATTATAGGCATCCCAGAGGGAGAAGAGAAGGGAAACAGAACAGAAGGAGTGTTGAAGGAAACAATGGCTGAAAACTTCCCAACCCTATTGAAGGAGATGGATATACATGTCCTAGAAACAAAGTGCACCCCAAACAATATAAACCCCACAGGCCTACTCCCAAGGCATATACTTGTCCAAATGTCCAATGCTCAAGACAAAGAGAAAATACTCACAGCAGCAAGAGAAAAAAGAACCACATACAAAGGAAGCTCAATAAGATTAAGTGTTGATTTCTCATCTGAAACAATGGAGGCAAAAAGGCAGTGGTATGACATAGTCAAGGTACTAAAAGAAAAAAAGTTCCAGCCAAGAATTCTCTATCCAGCAAAGCTGGCATTCAAAAATGATGGAGAGTTCAAAATGTTCACATATAAACAGAAATTAAGAGATTATGTCAATTAAAAACCTGCCTTTCAAGAAATAATAAAGGAAGTTCTACAGGTTGAAAGAAAAAAACAGGAGAGAAAGAGTTGGAGGAGGGTGTAAGAACAACTAAAAAGACAAAAAGAAATAAAAACAACATATGACATACATAAACCCAAAGAGAATATGGCTGATATATGACATACCTAAACCCAAAGAGAATATGGCTGATATAAGAAATTCCTTGAAAGTAATAACACTGAATGTTAATGTATTAAACACATCACTCAAGAGACATAGATTGGCAAAATGAAGCAAGAAATATGACCCATCTATATATTGTCTGCAAGAAACCCCTCTTAGACCCAGGGAATCAAGGAGATTGAAAGTGAATGGCTGGAAAACAATTTTACAAGCAAACAATAACCAAAAAAGGGCAGGAGTAGCTATATTAATATCAAAGAAAATAGACTTAAAATGCAAAACTATTATAAGGGACAAAGATGGACACTATATATTATTAAAAGGGGTAATCCTTCAAGAAGAAAGAACAATTATAAACATTTATGCACCTAATCAGAGCACTTCAAAATACATGAGGCAAATACTGGAAAGACTATGTGGAGACATCAAAGCCTCTACAATTATAGTGGGGGGCTTTAATACACCATTATCACCATTAGAAAGAACATCTTGACAGAGAATAAATGAAGAAACAAAGACTCTGAATAACACATTAGAAGATCTGGACCTAATAGACATATACAGAAGGCTACACCCAAATACAGCGGGATATACAATCTTCTCAAGTGCACATGGATCATACTTCAAGATAGACCACATACTAGAGCAAATAATAACTCTCAATGAATTCAGAAAGATTGAGGTTACAAAAAGTAATTTCCCTGACCACGATGGAATGAAATTAGAAAACAGTAAGAGCCAGAGAACAAAATTAGGCAAAAAAATATGGAAGTTAAACAACACACTCTTAGACAAACAGTGAGTCAAGGAGGAAATCTCAAAAGAAATCAGTAACTGCCTTGAAATGAATGAAAATGACAACAAAACTATCAAAACCTGTGGGATGCAACAAAAGCTGTACTAAGAGGGTAATTCATAGCCATAAATGCATATATCAAAAAAAGAAAGAGGTAAAATAGAAGATCTAACTGCACACCTAGAGGAATTGGAAAAACAACAGCAAGCTAATCCCAATGGAAGTAAAAAGAAGGAAATAACAAAGATTAGAGCACAACTTAATGAAATAGAAAATAAGAAAGCACTAGAAAAAATAAACAAAACCAAAACCTGGTTCTTTGAGGAGATGAATAAAATTGACAAACCCTTAGCCAGGCTAACAATGAAAAAGAGAGAGCAGATGCAAATACACATTATAAGAAATGAGGAAGGGGATATCACCACTGACCCCACAGAAATAAAGAGTATCATAAGTGGATACATTTAAAAATTTTATGTCAACAAGAATGATAATTTAGAGGAAATGGACAAATTCCTAGAAACTCACAAGAGGGCTACATTGACAAAAGAAGAAACTGATGAACTCAACATTCGAATTACAAGTAAAGAGATAGACTCAGTCATCAAAAACCTCCCAACTAAGAAGAGCCCAGGAACAGACTGCTTCATGGATGGATTCTACCAAACATTCCAGAATGAACTAACACCAATCCTGCTTAAGCTTTGCCAAAAAACAGAAGTAGAAGGAACATTGCCTAACTCATTCTATAATCCCAATATTATCCAAATACCAAAGACAAACAAAGATGCCACAAGAAAGGAAAATTACAGACCAATCCCTCTAATGAATGTAGAGGCTAAAATCCTCAAAAAAAATTTGCTAATCGCATTCAACAACATATCAAATGAATTATACATCATGAACAAGTGGGTTGCAATCTGAGCATGCAAGGATGGTTCAACATAAGAAAATCAATCAATGTAATACAAAATACAAACAGATCACAGGAAAAAAATCACATGATCATCTCTATAGATGCAGAAAAGACATTCGACAAAATACAGCACCCTTTCCTGATAAAAACACTGCAAAAGAGGAATAGAAGGAAACTTTCTGAACATGATAAAGGGTATATATGAAAAACCCACAGCTAACATCATATCTAATGGTGAAATCCTAAAAGCTTTCTCTCTAAGGTTGGGAACAAGACAAGTATGCCAACTATCACCATTTCTATTTAACATTGTGTTAGAAGTACTTGCTTAAGCAATGAGGCAAGAAAAAGATATAAAAGGCATCCAAATTGGAAAGGAAGAAGTGAAAATTGCACTGTTTGCAGACAACATGATCCTATACATAGAAAGCCCTGAGAAATCTACAAGAAAGCTTCTAAAACATATGAGTTCAGTAAATCGGCAGGCTATAAGATCCATGCAGAAAAATCAGTAACATTTCTGTACACTAATAGCGAGCAATCTGAGGAGGAAATCAAGGGGAAAATGTAATTTACAATAGTAACTAAAAGAATCAAATACCTAGGAATAAATTTAACTAAAGATGTAAAGGACTTCTATACAGAAAACTACACAACACTGTTAACAGAAATCAAAGAAGACTTAAATAAATGGGAGAATATTCCCTATTCAGGGATAGGAAGACTAAACATCATTAACATGTCTATGCTACAAAAACTAATCTACAGATTTAATGCAATTCCAATACAAATCAACGCAGAATTTTTAATGAATTGGAAAAACTAACTACAAAATTTATTTGGAAGGGTAAGAGGCCCTGAATTGCCAAGGACATATTGAAAGAGAAAAATTAAATTGGAGTATCACACTACCTGGCTTTAAAACATACTCCAAAGCTACAGTGCTCAAAACTGCATGGTATTGAGGGCCAAGAGGGCGTTAGTGTAGGAGGGCGCACACTGCAAGCTCCCAGAGCAAGGCGGATTGGGGACGGGGTCCTGCCCGGGGGTCTGTGCTGTGCACGCGTGGAGTGAGAGGCTTGGGACATCTATCTGCACGGATCGGCGGCGTGGACCGAACGGTGGAGATTCGTGAGTTTTGAGGCTGCCGGTGGAGGTTGGCACAGGCGGCTGAGCCCCGCGGTTAGGGAAAAAAAAAATAAAACGGCCATTTTGAGCCATGGGCAGGGCGAAAAAGTTTTATTTTCTGGGGATCTGGCTGCCTGGCGCCCCTTGGACCTTGTGTGAATAGAGCAAACGAGCTAATCAGCACCCAGTGAACCGGAGGGGGGATTTTGGTGGGGCAACGCAGCTGATTTCCCTAGCCACCCAGGGATAAGACCCAAGCCGCTAGGGAGCCAGGAGGAAGGGACACTTCCCAAAAAAGGGAGGGTTCTGTTGGAAGACAGGGAAGGGTATTTTATATTTTTAGACATCGATCTGGCTGCCTGCACCGCCCCATAGCTTTGGGGAGCAGATAAGCCGACCTGAAGCAGCATTAGGCTGAGAGCAGACGCGAATCTGCACTCAAACTGATTTACTGAGAAGCCCGGTGATGCTGGAGCTCGGCGCCAGAAGGGGCGGAATCCGCCATCTTTAGCACTACTCACTGAGTAACATCAGAGCTTCAGATAACCTGGGGAGTCCGGAAAGTGGGACGTGCTTGATTAACTTCCACAGGCCCAGCTAGGGTCCCTTCTGTAAGGGGATTGATCTAGAGGAGGAATTATTTTGGGTCCTACATTTGGCTAAAAAAAAAAAGTGAGGTCACCTCAACAAATGAAAAATAAATTCTTTTTAATTTAGTTTAATAGCTAAAAGCTGCTTCAGGACCTGCATATAGAACCCTGTGGGGAACTTCATTGATAAACACAAGTAGACAGGAAGGATCCATGTGGACCCTAGGGGAATCATTGACCCCCTTAGCTCTGTTTGACTGTTTGCCTGTGTGGATCTTTGGTTTCTCTCTGTTACTTTCTGGTCTATTGCTATTATTCCCGTTTTCCTCCCCCCTTCCTTTTTCCTTCTATTTTTTTTTTAATAGGTGCTGCCAGCTGGTCGCTTATTTGCTGGGCTTCTTATTCAGTAATTTCCCACTCGCTATATATATTGATTCTGTATTACAAACTATCGCTTATCCTTCCTGCATCTTTCTGCCTTCTGTTTTCTGTTGTGGCTCTTAGAGATAACATTTTTTCATAGGCCCACAACTTAAGGTTGTCAATATCTATCCCAAATTTTTGTTTTCTTCTTCTTCTTTTTTCTTTTTTTTAAATTAATATTAACTTTTTCCTTTCAGACCTTTCTCTAATATTTCTCTCCCTCCTCATAATCCTAGCCTTCTAAATCACTATATATATATATATTCCTCCATTTGATTTCCCAGTCCATTGTAGGAACTCCATATTTTTTCCTAGTACTCTACACTGCCTACTCAAGTTAAATATTCATCTCATTAAGTCTCATTTTGCCCCTCTTCTAACTTTTATCAATATTTCTATTATCCTTCTGCCTTCCTTACATCTTTTGATTCCTCTGGCCCTAACCTTTTGCCTTCAAGGGAACATAGAAAGAAGCAAGGAAATAAAATAGGAAGAAAAACTGCCAAAGAGAAAACTTAACCCACACGCAGAACCAACAGCTAAATAAAATCCTAGAGCATAGAGAAAAGCTAATCAACTGAACAAACCCATCAAGATAATATGATGACCAGAGGGCAACAGAAAAATACAAATGACTCTGAGAAACTGGAAAACATGGACCAGTCCAGTGCACAAAATAAAAACCAGGAAGCAATGCAGTACATCGAACAACTAATCAAAGCTATCCAAACAAATATCATGGACCAACTTAA
>JAKSZT010054170.1:182450-213765 GCA_026826555.1 Tolypeutes matacus
AACATTTTTGTAAGCAAATACACATATATGCATATATATTTATATATCATTTTGCAAATGTTTGTATGTATTGTGAGAATTTTGATTTTTACCCATAATTAAAAAAAAAAAAAAAAGAAAACTATAAAAGCTGGATGAAATCGTTAAAAATAAATATGCTTAGTGGTATCTGAAAGCTAAGACAACAAGGAATAATTACCCAGTCAATAGGGAAGTCAATAGGGAAGAAAAGAGGTGAACAAAAAATTTGGTAGCTGTTTACCCATGAGGAAGTATACCCATTCTGCGTGAGACTGCAGAAAGACTTAGAAACATTGCAGAGCTGTGACTGCTTGTTGAAGCTAGAAAGAAAGAAATTGGAGTTCAGGGTCCAGGTAAACCTCCTTCAATTTCTGTTAAGCTTTGTAAGGGTGACATCCAAGGAGTAAGGGTTAAGCAGAATGAAAACTCTCACATAAACTACAGCAAATTGCTTTCCATAAAAATTGTCTGAAAGTTCATTTTCATCATTGCTGGATGTGAACACTTCTTTCTCAAGTTCAGCAAGTAAATTTTGATGTTCTTTCATATTTTGATTGTTGTACCAAACTTTTTGTTGAACTTTGTATTAGTCTGCAAAAGGGATGCTGATGTAAAGTACCAGAAATCTGTTTTTATAAAGGGTATTTATTTGGGGTGAAAGCTTACAATTACAAGGCTTAAAGATTCCAATTCAAGGTTGCTTTCTCACCAAAGTCACTTGCCAGATGTTGAAGTGAGATGGCGACCTCTGTCTCGTCTCTTAGGGCTTCCTGTATCAGTCTCTGGCTTAGGGCTCATTTCTTTCCCTGCTTTCTCAGCTGCTCAGCTGCTCTGTTCTCTTCAGCTACAAACTATCAAACTAATGGCTCATATCTCCCCTTGGACCCAGGATCAAACATAACAGAGCTCTCTCTCTCTCTCTAGTGTCTTCTTGTGTGACTGCCTATTTATTCATATCAGCCCACCCAGGGGGTGGGAGCTCAACCAGAGTCATGCCTTACTGACTTGGTGGAATCAACAGCCCTAAATTGATTTTATCAAGTAAACTTAAAATCTTTGAATTTAATACAATCAAAGGGTACCACACCCAGAGGAATAGATTAGTTCACAAACATAATCTTTCTTTTTATAGGATTCACAATCTCAAACCACCACAATCTTATTTTCACTTTTAAGAATTATTTTATTGTTTTAAGCTGAATTGTTCTGTTAGGATCCAAAGTGTCCCATGATTCAGATATCATAAGAAGCTATTAAACATTCATGTATCCTACTTAGTTTCACATTCGTTCAATTACTTTTTGCTTTCATTCATTTTGCTCAATTTTACATTTTAATAACTCAAATATTAGCATGCACATTAATTTCACATGCATTTTGTTTCTAAAATATTTAATGAAACATTACAGCATTCCTTAAAGGATACCAAATCTTTCTCCAATGATTTGTAACTTTTACCTAATAGCTTCTTTTAAAAATATTTTTTTCCAAATCTCCCTTCCCTGAAAAATAGATCAGGTTACCAGGTCTTGTGGAAATATTATCCCAAATGTCCAGAAATGGGGAAAAAAAGTTAAATACGGGATTGTAAAATATATTATGCCAGACATGTAATGGATGTTCAATAAACATTTGTCTAATGAATAAAGAAATAACGGTTTCAAAAATGTCTAATGTCCTGAGAAAATGTTTTATCTATATAAACGGCAGGTCGTGAATTTCCACGTGCAAAATTACCTCAGCTATGTAAATTCTTTAGAAAATTGTTAAGGAAATAATGACTGTAAATATTTTGCTGTGGGTCTTCGGGAATGCGATGTGGGATTGTAGCTGATTCTTTTTTCTTCAAATTTTATAAAATTTTCAGTTTTCACATTGTGCATGCAATTCTTCTGCAATCAGAGAAAAAGAAAAAAATATCCTAAGAACGAAAATACGTGAATTAACTGTAAGGAAAAATAACGTAGAGATTGGGTCGAAGTGGCAGGCTGAGCATCAGCGCAGTGTTTCGGTCCTACACCAATTCCCTTTAAATGACAGGAAAGGCAAATATATGTATAAAAAGAATAACTCAGAAATGCCACGGGGAAAAATGAAAGGACGAATTCCTGGAAGATGGAAAGCAGATGGGGCAGAGACTCTGTGAGGGTGGAGAAGGAGGTGGGGGTGGGAAGCAAAAGATAACTTAACTGGGTGGGGAGAACGATAGAGCTTGGGGGAGGGGGCGACTGTGGACTCCTCTGCTCCCGATTTGGGAAAGAAGCAAGGCTCAGAGCAAAGGAGCACTTCCCAGGCAGACAGCACGAGAGGGGATGAGGGTGGGGGTGGGGGTACTCAGTGTCTAGCAGGAAGGGGAGGCCTCTCTTCAGGCAGGAAGCTGCGCTACAGAAAGAGGGAGGAGACTGAGGTGGCAGTGGCAACCGGTGGGAGCCCGATGTGGCAGAGAGGCCTCCACCGCCAACAGCCAGGCAGAGGACACACTAGCCAGGCGCTGGGGCACTGCTGCCCTCCTCTTCCCCTGCCCCACCACACTCTTAAAAGCGCTCTCCGCAGCAGGATCCTCCCCTGCCAGCTCTTACAAGCACCCGGCTCCTGGGCCGCTGATCCTCCTTCGCCGCAGGCTCACAGCAGAGGCAGCAGCTAGGTGTCGGATTTGGGAGCGTGAGGCCCGCAATAGCGAGCGGTGGGCGCCAGGCAGGGCAAGACCAGTGGTGGGCGCCAGGATGGGGAAGGGGGATGGGATGAATTCCGGCATGAGATATGGGGTGGGGGTGGCCGCCTTGCAAGGATAGGGTGGGGGAGCGCGGTAGGCAACAGGGAAACGGGATGGCGATATTAGCCAGGCAAGGACTTGAAGGTGAGCACGGGGAAGCAAGGGTGGCTGGTGACAGGAAAAGGATCGAAATAGGCAGGACTCCTGTGGGCAGCAGCCTGGGGAATTAGAGACACGAGGGCTTTGGGTTCTGGTCAAGGCAGTGGAGGGATAGGCGCTTTGCAAGAGATTGGGAGTGGGCCCCAGTGATGGGGGTTGGGGGCACCAAGCTCTGAGCAAGGAGGAGATAGCCCGCCCTCCCCTGCAGAGTTCCTAACCCCAGCCAGCACCGCCTGTGCTCCAGGCCTTCAATGCAACCTAAAGGAACCTGTGACAGAGGGCACTGAAGGCATGCAGCCAGGATTTCCAGCATTGCAGCCGGGATAAAGGAGAAAAGTCTAGGCGCCTATGCAGGGTCCACAGAGACATCGCTTTGGGGAACAGTTCACCTTATGGCATAATGAATTTTTCTCTCTATCCTCTCTCCTCCCTCTGTAGGCATGAAGACCCCCAATGCACAGGAGGCTGAAGGGCAACAACCAAGGGCAGCTGCGGGACGGGCCACTGGGTCTGCAAACATGACAAAGAAAAAGGCCTCCCAAAAGAAGCAAAGGGGTAGACCCTCCTCCCAGCCCCGCAGGAACATCGTAGGCTGCAGAATTTCACACGGATGGAAGGAAGGCGATGAGCCCATCACGCAGTGGAAAGGAACGGTTCTGGATCAGGTGCCTATAAATCCCTCTCTTTATCTGGTGAAGTATGATGGAATTGACTGTGTCTATGGACTGGAACTTCACAGAGATGAAAGAGTTTTATCTCTTAAAATTCTTTCCGACAGGGTGGCATCATCTCAAGTCAGTGATGCAAACCTTGCAAATACCATAATTGGCAAAGCAGTGGAACATATGTTTGAGGGTGAGCATGGTTCTAAGGATGAATGGAGGGGGATGGTCTTAGCCCAAGCACCTATCATGAAAGCCTGGTTTTATATTACCTATGAGAAAGATCCTGTCTTGTACATGTACCAGCTTTTAGATGATTATAAAGAAGGTGACCTCCGTATCATGCCAGAGTCCAATGAGTCTCCTCCAGCAGAGAGGGAGTCAGGAGGAGTTGTAGATGGCCTGATAGGTAAACATGTGGAATATACCAAAGAAGATGGCTCCAAACGGATCGGCATGGTCATTCACCAAGTGGAAGCCAAACCCTCTGTGTATTTCATCAAGTTTGATGATGATTTCCACATCTATGTCTATGATTTGGTGAAAAAGTCCTAACTGTCAGGGTAAAGTTTGCCACATTTGAGGAAGCAAATGTTTAATTTGTAGACTTGCAAAAAATGTTACTTTTCAGTGTGTTGAAAGCTTAAGGATCCCTGCTAACCCAACATCTTTGCCAGCATAACTGTTGTTTAGTTCTTTAAAATACAAATTTATGTGGACAAGACATGCTGTGTGTAAGGAATTTGTCTTCTTGAAAAGACTGGGTGTATTTGGTAGAGCGGCATGAAAGGAAGGACAGCTGTAAATTCAGGCTGTGGATAAAGTGAAGATAGTATCATAATCAGTCATCTGAAAATGGAATAATACTTAGCTGGTCTGGTCTAGAGGGGGGAGGGAAAGGAACTAGAGATGGGAAACTGGGGGGTGGGGAGAGGAGGTGACTGCTTAGGAAGAGGTGGGGAGTGACCAGAAATAGAGAGGCTTCTTGCAGGGAGTGAGAGCTAGTGAGGGAGAGATATCCAACTGGGAAAGGGGTGGAGAATAAAAGAGGGAGAGGGAGATCTTGGGGCTTACAGGAAAATAGACTGAATGCATAGAGTAGAGGGGGACACAAAGAACTGTGAATGGGGTCCTGAACAAGGGGGAGAAAGACCAAATGAACATGGATATGGGAGAGGCGAGAGGAAGCAGGAATAGAGTGTTTATGCTTGAGAGAGGGTCCAACAAGGAAGGGACACTGGGGGAGGATGAATGAAAAGAGAGACAGAAAGAGGGAGTGGTAATGCAGGAAAAGTGGTGTGGGGATTTGGGCTCATGAGGTACTAACTGCCGAAGAAAAAGTTGGATTCCTGGCAACATCCATACTTTCCTCCCTGGCTCTATGCACAAAGGAAGTGGCAACTTCAAAGAAGCTTGCTGGTCTAGAGATTCCCTAGAAGGGCTTTTTGTCAGGGATGAATCAGGCATATTAAGCAGGAGTCAAGTTTATACCTTAAAGGTTTTTTCTTTTTTCAGGGAGTTTGTGCCACACCCTTTCCCTGCATCTTGCCTCCTGTGAGCCACAACTCTCAGCGCAAACCCACTGACATGTTGCTCCCTAGGTTCTGGATGGTGGGCTGCCTCCTGACATTTATAGGGGGGGCTCAAAAACCTTGAGTGAACCTTGGGTGTGAAAGTCTTGTTTCATTTACCCTCTACTGAATAAGCAGTACATGTGGAGAATGGGCCTGTGGGGGGCTCAGAATTTAAGTGATGTGCCACTTAACATTTGGAAAGTATTTTATCCAGAAAAACAGAACTGTTACTGAACTCACGTACAACACCCCCCCACACACTTTCTTCGCCTTGCTGGATTGTACCTGGCCTCCCTAGAGAGGAAGGACATCAGAGGATTGAGCCTCTTTTCTCTATCCAGGGCATGGGGAATACTCTGACAGTACATGCTTCTCTCAACGGATGCCTGGAACCACAGTCGTCTCCACCCAGTGCTCTGTCAACAGGATGTCCCCTTCCTCCAGAAGGCCCATATTGTCTATACCCTCACAAACCTCTTACTTCCTGTCCAGTCTTGCCCACCCAAGTGAGGGTAAATGCCATGGGACAGTGAGGCTGAGAGTTGCAGCTTTTCTGTAACTAACTCCTTCGGGAGTATAGTGGCACATACAGAGATGCTAATTGGTGTGGACAGTGGGTGGCAACCCCAGAAAAGGTCCTAAGAACTAAGGTGTCTTAAGGTTCTGTGTCTTTCTCTAGCTCTCTTCCTTAACCTTTTCCAGTATTTTTCCTGAAGTCCTTTCTCAAGACCCTTTCTCTGTTTCCCTCACTTCAATCCTCACTAAACTATATCACCTGCATAAAAGAAAGAGAGCTGGTGATTCCCTACTGCTCAAGCTTCCCCTAACTTTATGCTTAGTGAAGATAAGGCAGGGAGCTCCCAGGAGTTGAAATAAGGTGGCAATTATAGCTATTTCTCTCCACCCAACATGACCTGATGCTGATTGCTTCAAGAGTTATGGAGGGATTTCTTTCAGACATCACACAATTTAGTCCAGCAAGCACCAGCAGGCTACACAGGGGCCAATTTGAGCCAGTTGACATGTTTTGGTGAGCTTCGCTTTTATTGTTTTCTATTTAAATCAGCTACTTTAAACACTTGGCGATTTCACATTATTAAAATCCATATTTCTGGTTTCTTCTGAAAACAAAATCAATGATTAGAAGCTTACATTCCAACATGGATACAGGCAGTTGGGTCTGAGGAAGGGCTCAGCCCATTTTGCCCTCAGAATGCCCTCTCCAGTTGGCTGCAGCCTCAGCTGACCTGCTTCATCCTAATAAAATGCCCATTTGTTCTCTGGAGGCATTTGTGCTCTTACTCTTTGGATTAGACCCAGGGAACACTGCCTAGCCAACTTTTTGCCCTAGTTTGACCCCATTCACTTATTTATTTATTTATTTAATTTTCCTCCCTCAACTACTTACTTTGGGTGGCCTCTCTGTCAGGTACCCTTCTAAGTTCAGATACTGATGATAAGGCAATTAACCAAGATGCAAAAACAACCAAATTCTTGCCATCATGGTGCTTTCATTTTAGTGTGGGAGACAGATGGTATACAAGATACATAACTAAAATATAAGGTATTTTCATACTGACAAGTGCTAAGCAAAAAAAATTAAAGCAAGCAATAAGGAAATGAATTACCAGAGAGGAGACTGAAATGAGATGGAGTGGGCAGGGAAGACCTAGTTTTTGTGTAAAGACCTGAGAGAACTAGCTATGTGGCTGTCTGGAGGATGTGCATTCCAGGTAGTGGGAACAGCAATTTCAGAGAAACACTGAAGATGCCACCATGGCTGGAGCTGAGTGGACAAGATAGAGAATAGCAGGGGCCAAGTTCAGGGAGGTAATGGGGATGAGGGAGTGCAGATAACTTATAGCCTTGTTGGTCCTAGAATGACTTTTATACTGAGTAAGAAGGGGAGCCATTTGATTATTTTCAGGACAGGAATGACATGATTTGTCATATTTTAACTTGGTCTCTTTTGTAACTCTGGAGCATAGTTTGTAGAGGTACAAGGCTGGAAGCAGAGAGATCAAATATATCCGTGGATCAGAGGAGAGAATCCAAAAACAGATTTGCACATAGGATATCATAATCTTAGTAGTGTTAGCATTTCATATGAACAGTGAAATTTTATCATACCATAAGTTTTTCTGGATTGATTGGTTATCCATATGGGAGAAAATAAATTTAAAACCTTTCATTACTTCTTACACACAAAATTAATTCCAAGTGGGAAAGATGTATAACTAAATACAATAAACAAATACAGATACTATTTAGAGAAAATGTGGGAATATATTTATGTTTTCTCCTCAAGAAAAGAGAAGATTACTTTTAAAGGTACAAAACACACCAATCATAATGTAAAGTTTGATAAATTTGATTACATTAAAATACACATATTTAAAACATGTCAGCATAAACCAAGCAGGGAAAAATAGATTAAGCTATGAACTAGGACAATGAATGAAATTAATAATAAAATAATAAATAGGAACAAACATACAGGCCATAGAAAAATGGAAGTAGGCAAGTCACAGAAACAGGAGATCAAAAAGTCTATAAGCATACATTAACTTATTATTGTCCCCATTAACTTACCTTATTTTTTCTATAGCATATATCATCTTATACATACTATATAATTTACTTAGTTAAAATGGTCATTGTTGTTTCTCCTTGCCAGAATGTAAGCTCTATAAATTCATTGTATTTTTCCCTTTATGTTCACTTCTATATCCCAAGCATTACGAAGCATACCTGGTATATAGTGGGTACTCAATAAACGTTGTATCTATGAATATCACCAGTAGTCAGGAAAATGGAAATTAAAATGGCATCCCATTTCACACAAATTAGATCAATAAAGTGAAGTTTTGAAAATTCATGTTGGCAAGCAGGTAAAAAATGGGAGATCCTGTAAATTGTTGCTGGAAGTTTACCCTGGAAAGAAATTTGCCATTATCTAGGGAGTTTGAACATGACACATTTCCAGCAATTTCACTCTTAAATATTGTTGGAAGAAAATTCTGCATGGGTCTCTCAAGTGTATGTACATTTTGCAAGCAAGTCACTAATTGTGTTTTGTTCCAGACTATCTTTTGACAAGCAAACCGTTTGAAAGATAGAGTTAGTGATTACCTCTGGAACAAAGTACAGGAATACTTATGTCAATATAATAAAGATAATGATTTCTTACAGAATAAAAGGAAGGCATGCTTACTGCCCATTATTAAAAAATTGAAGTTTTCTCTACTCAGTTTCCCTTTCTATAACACAAACTTCTGCTTATATAGGTGGTATCTACCCATTTTGGAACACTATGGGGAGTGGGGATGAAGAATCCAGGGTAAAAATACTGATACTTTGGCTATTGCTATTGCTGTGAATAATAAACTGTCCTTTGTCTCTGAATCAGGAGACCTGTGTCTTCTACCAGTACCCATGAAATTGTGGTGGGCTCTCTTGTTAGCTTACGTTTTGGGCTAAAATCTCATAACTTTCACAGTCTTTGCTATATATAGTAATAAAGATGGGATGCTGACAGAGACATGCATTTCCAGAAGAGAAAGAATGAAGATCTTGCCAAGCAATTTATGATATGCAAGGAAAATTTATGGTACTCAGTAGCAAATGTATAGACCAAAGTGTATGATCACCCATGCAATTAATGGTCACCCCTATGTTGATGAGGAGGAATTGAGGAGGTGATTGCAGGATGAGTACTGTGAAATAAGTTCAAAGACAAAGGCCCAAACAATGCCTTGTTTGTTTCTAACTCTTCTCCAGGAGAGGCACTTTACTCACCACTCTGGTGAATATCCTAAAACCTACCCCACTGCAACAAGTAATAGTAAGATTGTCCTGGGTGCACATAACTTTTGCCTCCTTTCATACAATAATTACAGAGACATGCAACAGCAGAGCCTGAAAGAAGGGAAATTGTAGCCACCATGGGCAGAGGCCAGGCAAATCACTTGAGTTTTGGCTAATATTGGGAGATAAGAGGGCTAGGTAAATAATTATTGATAATGAAGATGACAATAGTTAATGATGAATGGCTCAACCCATCTTTTAATGATCATGCAAAACAGATATATTCAAAGATGGCAGTAAATAACTTACAGCTTCTTTGCAGTGGTTCTTGGTTGCTATAAGGAGTGTTGGCCCTCCTGGGGAGATTTCCCTAAGACAAATTCCCATGTAAACCATCATGACACATTGACTATTTAGGCTCTTACTGCCCCAGATTGGGTATACAATACTGATAAAGTTGCCCATTGAAGAATGAGAAGCTGTACAAAAACATCTAACTAAATTATTATGTTGAGTCCCACTGCCCTGGTAAACTCCCATAGCAAAAGCCAAGTCAGCCACAGGGCACAAAACCCACAGTCCTAACTATAAAGCATTGAATGAAAAGGCGTTCATGTAGGGAAACATATGTGGCTCAAGCAGTTGGGTACCTCTCTACCACATAGGAGGTCCTGGGTTCGGTTCCCAGTGTCTCCTAAAGAAGACGAACAAGACAGTGAGCTGATGAGATGGGCTGGTGTGGCAAGTTGACGCAACAAGATGACGCAATGAGATATGCAATGAGGAAACACAATGAGAGACACAACAAGCAGGAAGCAGAGATGGCTTAAGCGATTGGGCACCTCCCTCCCACATGGGAGGTCCTGGGTTTGGTTTCTGATGCCTCCTAAAAAGAAGGGTAGAGCACAATGAACAGACACAGAGAGCAAACAGTGAGTGCAAACGAGGGGTGGACAATAAATAAATAAAATGAATCTTTTTTAAAAAAGGAGTTCATGTAGAGTACAAGGCCTTCCTGTCCCCAGTGGAAATCAGAGGTCATATGTCTAAGTATTCTGGGTTATTTGGGGATGAGAAAGAATCAAACTTTTATGGCTCTGTTGGATATGGATTTTACCTGAACCCATTGAATGATATGGCACCCACAATCAGTTAATGGGCTTTGGGCTGGGTTTACATGGGGAACGGAATCCAATATGACCTATGTGTGAAACCTTTTGGGCCATTTCACTGTACTCTTGGTGTTGCCTCTACATCTTGATGTGCTATATGCCTGTATTTCCTTGTCTCATAAGGGCCAGACGAGATTCAGCCACATGTAGATAAGTGCTAGTGGTACATATAAATTGCTCTCCTCCTACCTCTTGGGTGGTCCAAGACAAACAGTATAGAATCCCAGCAGGAAAAGAGAAAAGCACAGCCCTGGATAAGGACTTAAAGTCAGCACAGGTGTAAGAGATCTTGATACAAAAACGATGTATGTCCAGTGAATAAGTAATGTGACATGGAGGCTTATGGTGGTTTATCGTCAACTGAATTTGGTTGCTTCTCCATTATTCTCTGCTGTTGCAGACATTGTAACTTTAACTGAATCCATTACCCAGACTGACCGCACATTGGTGCAGTGTTTTGAAAATTATCAACACCTTTCCCATACTACTGGTGCCTGAGGATTAAAATCTGTTTGCTCTCATGGCAAGGCTTCCAATATACATTTGTGGTAGTTCCCCAAGTGTACCTAAACTTCACTGCCATTTGTCACATGTATGTAGGTCAAAATTTAGTGCAAGTACCTTTACACTATGTTTTACAGAACTGTCACTATATAAGTAATGTCTTGCTGGTTGGTAGACAGAAACTTCGGTCTCAACATCCCTGGCTATGTGGTTATCACACATCCCCTAGGAAGGGTGTCTGCAGATCTCCAATAAAATTCAGGGTCATGCTTGGCAAGTATTGCTTTTTGAGACTTTGCAGGCAGATTCACAGTACCCAATCCCTCCAGCAGTCAAAGAAAAAAAATGCTGTCTCTTGGGCCCTCACCATCAAAAAGGAAACTCGGCCCCTTACTGGACCCTTTGGATGTTGGAAATAGTTTGTGCATCACTTGGGCATTTAACACAGTCCTTTATATCAGGTAACCCACCAAGTGACATCTTTTGAGTGGACCCAAAACAAAAAATCTGTGATGGAAATAGTCCAGCAATCATGTGCTCTACCTTTGTGGCTCCACAACCATCATGACTCCTTTGAGGTATGTGTCCCTGTGACTGATAATTTTCCATTTGGAGCTTCTGGCAAAGGGAAGTTATCACCACAGTTTTAAAAACTGGAAGACAAGGCTGTCTTTTTGTAGATATAAACATATTTACTAACAGCATAATACCACACCTGAGAATGAAAAACAAATTCAGGAAAATTGTTACTTCTGGGGAAGGACTAAAGAGAATGAGATGGGAGAGAGGTACAAGGGTGACTTCATCTGTAAAGGCTTAAATTCTGTTTTACTCTTTTTAAAAATTAAAATATCTATAGAAAAGTTGGGAATATGTTTAGGGTTTGGCAAAGCTGGGTGGAAGGTGCACATATCCACCGTATTATTTTGTATAATTTTCTGTGTGTTTGAAGTATTACATAATAATTTTTAAATGACTATTTCACATTCCTGACTTTGGATTATTTCAGCATTGCCTAGGTTTCCCACAGGGATCCTGAAGGTTCATTCGGGTGGCCTTCCCACAACAATGAAGATATGATTAGATTGACTTGATGTTTCCCACTCTAGAAATTTCTGTTTGCTTTTAAGTGCAACCCTCTGGCATAAAGAAATGATCAGGGGAAAAAAAGAAAAGAAAATTCTTTCTGCAAATCTTATAATTTGTGACAGCATAGGAAAATGAGATCAGACAGCTGAAATAAATGCCCATAACACAACTACTCAATGTAAGGAAGGGTGCTTATATATACACATGTAAATTGAACCCAGGGCTGTTTGACACTAAATCACTTCTTCTTTAGAGACTTATACAATTACTTATACAGTAGCTAATCCATCATTCCTTACTAACATAATCTTGATTTTGAGAGAAAAAAAATCTGTCCAGATTAGTCTATTATCCATTCCTAATTGTGTGCCTAGAGCTAGTCTTATGACACAGTTTGGACCAAGTGTATGTAAATAGAAATAGGATGTAAATAGAAACCAGTCATTGGGTAAAGGACACCAGGAATGCTTGGAATATGCCCTTAGAACTTCTCAAATCCTAAATCTCAAATGCAAAGTCTCTGTGGCCTTGGGCTGCTGAACTAATGCCAGCAACTCTCCACCTTCAGACTTTTCTTTATGTAGAGAAAAACCATAGAAGGCTGGACCTAACTTACACTGGCATAAGAGAGAGTTAATTCTGCACAACTGTTACATCTCTGTATTCAGTCTCTTCAAGTTAGTAGCATGAATTCAGCCATGATGGAATTATTTACATCATAAAAATCAGGAACCATTACAAACTGAACTTTCCTTACCCCTACCTCAGCCCCCCCCCCAGAGAGCTAGATATGAAACATTTACCAGCCCACCACTGAATACAACTCTTAAAATTTTTAAGTTTTGAGGTGTGAAGTTTCTGTAACTCACAGCTGAAAATTAAAGTAGAATCTAAGCAGAATAAGAAGTTCAAGAGAGAAGAATTTGACTTCAATTTTGTCAATATTTTACCGTATGGTAAATATTTTTGGATTTTTATTTTTCTGTGGAAACTAGCTAACAAAAAGAATTTCAAATTAGTTATGTTTTTTACATTCTCCACTGCATTTGAGCATGCTGTTATGAGGTACTCATTATTCTTTAGCAATATAATAATAATAATAATAAACCTTCTTCTCCAATAAAATCAAGAACTGAAGTTAGTTAATTGGAATAGTCAATTAACACAGGAAATCATAAACAAATATTTTGAACATTTTTTTTCATTGAAGACATGCACACATGCATTATATTACAAATAATTTTCATGTAAAACATCTTTGAAAGTGTGAGTCTCTTGGTGGAGCCCAGCCATGTCACTCTTGCTTAATAAAATAAAACCAATATACATCAATTCTGGTTTCCATGCATTGTTTTGTTTGTGATTTAGGTTTTATTTTTTAGAGTAAGGACTTAAAGCCAGTTTTACAACAAACAGTGCAGAATTCTTCTAGCATCCTTCTCCACAATATTTTATAGTTGTCTGGTTCTTACTTAGTATGGTGACATATTCTTTTGTTTTTGTTTTTTGTTTTTTCATTTGAAATTCACTGAATACTAAGGAAACTAATCCGGTTTTAATTCCCATCCCTGATCCTTGACACAGTAAGCCATATCTCCCTCTGGGTTTCTTTATGAGTAATGAAGATTTCTATAATTTATTGAGTCTTTTCAAATGAACTTCTCAAGCTAACTTGCAAGCATAGGGAAAGCCCTTGCCTGAAATAAAGCAATCAGATTAGAAGAGCTAAGGGCCAGTGATAGAAAGATATAACTATAGTTATCTTGACCTTATTTGAGCTACAAACAAGCTATACCTGAAACCAGCCACACACCTCATATTTTTTGCAAATAGGAGTTAATAAATTACTATGTTGATAAAGAAAATTTGAGTTGTTTTCTCTTACTTACAACAAAAAGAAACTTAACTCTAGAAGTTTGTACATGTCCCATAGCATGAAAATATCTTCTCAGGTTAATCATTTTTCAAGTTGTCTGTTGCTTCTGCATTCTTTAATTTTCTTGTTAATCTAATAATTATTTAGGAGAGTTTTAAATTTTGTAGTGCTTTTTTGAATACTCTAGGAAAGTAGTGCAAGACATTACTACCTAAAAAAAAGAATGGTCTTTCTGTACTTTGGAAAATAATCCTTTTCCATTAAACATGTAAACTCAAGGAGGACTAACATGGAGGTGGGAATGAGGAGCAGAATTTGTGACTAAACATTCAGACAACTTTGGTCAACTGTTGTGATCAATAGAGTTACAGCTCAAAAATTACAAATAGGTTAAACTCAAAGAGATCTACACAAAGACACATTATAATCGAACTGTCATTTAACAAATGACAAGAGATAAAGAATCCTGAAAGCAGCAAGAGAGAAGAAATTCACCATTTACAAGCAATCTGCAATAAGGTATTTTAAAGAGAGAATTTCTCATCAGAAACCATAGAAACCAGAAGACAGTGGGATGATATATTTTCTGAAAGAAAAAACACCATCAACTAAGAAATTGAAATCCAGCAAAATGGTCTTTCAAAACAGAAGAGGAAGTTAAGATATTCCCAGGTAAATTAAAATTTATTAATTTTTTATTATTATTGAATTCTTTACTGCTAGACTGGCCTTACAAGAAATGCTAGAGGGAGTCCTTCAGATTGAAATGAAAGAGCACTAGACAGTAACCAGAAGACATGTGAAAAAATAAAGATCTTCAGTAAAGGAAACTACCTAGGTAAATATAAATTCTAGAAGTATATACTTGCTTTGTAACTCTACTTTTTATCTCTTAAATCATTTAAAACAAAAATGAATATTGTTGAATTGTAGTGTTGTTTGAGACATCTATTTCCTTATTGATCCTCCATCTAGAATTTCTATGCATTTTTAAAATAAAATTTTATTGAAGTATATCATTGATACATGAACATGTATAAACAAGAATTTACAAAACAAACATGCATATCATCATACAAGACTCCCATACATCTCCCAACCAACAACTTTCATTGTGGTGAAACATTTGTTACAAACTATGAAAGAGTATTGTCAAAACATTACTACTGGGGAAGCGGCTGTAGCTCAATCAGTGGGGCTCCCGTTTACCGTGTGGGAGGCCCCAGGTTCGGTTCCCGGGGCCTCCTGGTGAGGGCAGGTCCGCCCGTGCGGCGTGGTTGGCTGACCCTGCGAGCGCAAGCAGCAAGGGGGGGATAACTGAATAAATAAATAAAATCTTTAAAAAACAAAAAACAACAAAAAAACAAAAACAAAAAAAAACATTACTACTAACTATAGCCCATACTTTCCATTTGTTGTATTTCCCCCCTATCTATGCAATTGTTAACACCCTATATATTACTTATTTGTTATTGTTCAGGGGAAAACATTCTCATATTTGTTCTGTTAATCACAGTCCATCTTCCACTACAGGATTCCCTGTGTTATACAGTCCCATGCTTTGTACAATCCATTCAAAGTATGTACTCAGTGGCTGTCATTTTCATTACAAAGTTGTGCTTTCATCACCTCAGTCAATTTTAGAACATTTTCATTAATACTAAAGGAAAATCCCATACTCCCTTATACCCCCTTAATGTAGTCCCTTAGAATGGATATAATATCTTCTTGCTATTAATGCAAAAATATTACAATATTACTGTTAACTATCATCCATAAGGTACATTAGTTGTAATTTCCCTTTGTATCACCATATTCTTAGCACTTTGTACAGAAACATCCCTGATTTTTGCAAATTAATCTTGTATCCCACCACTTTGCTGAACTCCTCTATAAGTTCTAGTAGCTTTGTTGTGGATTTTTCAGGATTTTCTAGATATATGATCATATCATCAGTGAATAGCAAAAGTTTCCTATTAGGGTGCTTTTATTTCTTTATCTAGCCTAATTGCTCTAGCTAAAACTTCTAGCAGAATATTGAATAACAGTGGTGACAGTGGGTATCCTTGTCTTCTTCCTGATATCAGTGGCAAAGCTTTCAGTCTTTCACCATTGAGTACAACGCTAGCTGTAGGTTTTCCATATCTGCACTTTACTGTGTTGAGAAAGTTTCCCTCTATTCTTAAATTTTGGAGAATTTTTATAAAGAAAGGATACTGTAATTTGTCAAAAGTCTTTTCTGCATCAATCAAGAGGATCACGTGATTTTCCTTCTTCAATTTATAAATATGGTTTATTACACTAATTGATTTTCTTGTGTTGAACCACCCTTGCATACTAAGGATAAAACCTACTAGATTTTGGTGTACAATTCTTTTAATTTGCTTTTGGATTCGGTTTAAAAGTATTTAGTTCAGGGATTTTTTTCTCCATATCTATTAGATATATTGGTCTGTAACTTTCTTTTTCATAGTGTCTTTACCTGGTGTATTAGTCAGGGTTCTCTCGGGAAACAGAATCAGCAGAAGATATCTGTGAATAATATGGAACTCTAAAAGAGTCTCTCACGCGACCGTGGGGATGCACAAGTCCAGGTTCCTCAGGCAAGCTGCAAACCAGGGGCTCCGATGAAAGCCCGATGAAAGGTTGTTGATGAGTCTCTGGGAGAAGTTGCCTGTCCAACGACGAGCTGGGAAATTCTCTCTGAATGTTGAAATCACTTCCACTTTTAAGTCATTCAACTGATTGGATAAAAGCACCACCCATTGATAATGTAATCTCCCTGATTGATGCAGATGTAATCAGCCATCCACACAGTAAACTCACTGGTGATTGAAGTCCATAAATGCTCTTGTATTACAATTAGCCCAGTGCTTGTTGGAACAAACACCTGGACACAACTACTTGGCTGAGTTGACACATTAGCCTAACCATCACAGTCCACCCCTTGTCAACTCGGCAATCATACACATTACTCTAAACCATACTTAGTCTCTAAGTAAAAACAATAACAGACAAGCATACATATATATTTCTGCCTAACAATGTTCAACTCCCCTGCGTACAACCAGAAACGCATTAATTGCCTACAGAACAGGGTGCAAGTCCTTGGATGATAGTCACTCTTAAACTTGACATCCTTAAATATTATGATGTGGGATTAATACAACTTTACATGATAGGGGAAAAGATTGGGGAAGAAAACAAAGAAATTCATTTTGTGTACATATACAATCATACTCATAACGAAACATGGAAGAAGGGTTCATGACCATTACAGTCCTCGTTTCTGTAACTGGTCACATGGTCGAAGTTCATATTTATCACTACCTTCTTCCACTACCCATTCCATGTTCCTGTTACCTTCAGCAAGCACTTCAGCTGGCCGTGGTTCTTTGCCTGGTGGGGTGACCCAAACTTTCATTCCCGAAGATTCCGGGCCATTCCACCGTTCTATTAATCCAGCTGCTTCAGGGTGATGGGGAACATGGTAAGACCAGTGAATTCCATGGGCATGTGCCCATTCCCGCACATCATTTGCTGTGAAATGGGTTACTTGATCAGAAGCAATGCTGTGTGGAATGCCATGGCGGTAGATAAGACATTCGGTAAGTCCACGGATGGTAGTTTTGGAAGAAGCATTGCGTGCTGGAAATGCAAACCCATAGCCAGAGTATGTGTCTATTCCAGTTAAAACAAATCGCTGCCCCTTCCATGATGGAAGTGGCCCAATGTAGTCCACCTGCCACCAGGTAGCAGGCTGGTCACCTAGAGGAATGGTGCCATATCTGGGGCTGAGCGTGGGTCTCTGCTGCTGGTAGATTGGGCATTCAGCAGTGGCTGTAGCCAGGTCAGCCTTGGTGAGGGGAAGTCCATGTTGCTGAGCCCATGCATAACCTCCATCCATACCTCCATGGCCACTTTGTTCATGAGCCCATTGGGCAATGACAGGAGTGGCTGGGGAAAGAGGCTGAGCATTAGCCACAGAGCGGGTCATCTTATCCACTTGATTATTAAACTCTTCCTCTGCCGAAGTCACCCTCTGGTGAACATTCACGTGGGACACAAATATGTTCATGTTTTTTGCCCACTCAGAAAGATCTATCCACATAGCTCTTCCCCAGACCTCTTGTCACCAATTTTCCAATCATGTTCCTTCCAGGTCCCTGACCATCCAGCCAAACCATTGGCAACAGCCCATGAATCAGTATACAAATGCACCTCTGGCCATTTCTTCCTCCAAGCAAAATGAACAACTAGATGCACTGCTCGAAGCTCTGCCCACTGGGAGGATTTGCCCTCACTGCTATCCTTCAAGGATGTCCCAGAAAAGGGTTGCAGTGCCGCAGCCGTCCACTTTCAGGTGGTACCTGCATATCGTGCAGAACCATCTGTAAACCAGGCCCGAGTTTTCTCATCCTCAGTCAACTGATTATAAGGGAGTCCCCAAGAGGCCAAAGCTGTGGGCTGGAAAAGAGAAGGTAACACGGTAGGGGTGGTGACCTTGGGCATTTGGGCCACTTCCTCGTGTAACTTTCTTGTGCCTTCAGGACCTGCTCGAGCCCTATCTCGTATATACCACTTCCACTTTATTATGGAGTGCTGCTGTGCACGCCCAACTTTATGGTTTGGTGGGTCAGACAATACCCAGCTCATGATAGACAACTCAGGTCTCATGGTAACTTGATGGCCCATGGTTAAGTGTTCAGTCTCTACTAAGGCCCAGTAGCAAGCCAAAATCTGCTTCTCAAAAGGGGAGTAGTTATCTGCAGAGGATGGCAAGGCTTTGCTCCAAAATCCTAAGGGTCTGCGTTGTGATTCCCCTATAGGGGTCTGCCAAAGACTCCAGACAGCATCTCTATTTGCCACTGAAACTTTCAGCACCATTGGATCTGCTGGATCATATGGTCCAAGTGGCAGTGCAGCTTGCACAGCAGCCTGGACCTGTCACAGGGCTTCCTCTTGTTCCAGTCCCCAATCAAAACTAGCAGCTTTTCTGGTCACTCAGTAAATGGGCCGCAGTAACACACCCAAATGAGGAATGTGTTGTCTCCAAAATCCGAAGAGGCCAACTAAGCGTTGGGCCTCCTTTTTGGTCGTAGGAGGGGCCAGGTGCAACAGCTTATCCTTTACTTTCGAAGGGATATCTCTACAGGCCCCACACCACTGGACACCTAGAAATTTCACTGAGGTGGAAGGACCCTGTATTTTTGTTGGATTTATCTCCCATCCTCTCTCATGCAAATGCCTTACCAATAAATCTAGAGTCTTTGCTACTTCTTGCTCAGTAGATCCTATCAACATGATATCATCAATATAATGGACCAGTGTGATGTCTCGCGGGAGGGACAAACGATCAAGGTCCCTGCGGACAATATTATGACATAGGGCTGGAGAGTTGATATACCCCTGAGGCAGGACAGTGAAAGTATACTGCTGGCCTTGCCAGCTGAAAGCAAACTGTTTCTGGTGGTCCTTACTAATGGCAATTGAGAAAAAAGCATTTGCCAGATCAACAGCTGCATACCAGGTACCAGGGGAAGTGTTGATTTGCTCAAACAATGATACCACATCTGGGACAGCAGCTGCAATTGGAGTCACCACCTGGTTAAGTTTACAATAATCTACTGTCATCCTCCAAGATCCATCTGTTTTCTGCACAGGCCAAATAGGAGAGTTGAATGGGGATGTGGTGGGAATCACCACCCCTGCATCCTTCAAATCCTTGATGGTGGCACTAATCTCTGCAATACCTCCAGGAATCCGGTATTGCCTTTGATTTACTATTTTGCTAGGCAGGGGCAGTTCTAGAGGCCTTTCCAACCATAATAGCCCTCACTCCATGAGTCAGGGATTCAATGTGGGGATTCTGCCAGTTACTGAGTATGTCTATTCCAATTATGCATTCTGGAACTGGAGAAATAACCACAGAATGGGTCCGGGGACCCACTGGACCCACTGTGAGACGGACCTGAGCTAAAACTCCATCAATCACCTGACCTCCATAAGCCCCTACTCTGACTGGTGGACCACAGTGACGTTTTGGGTCTCCTGGAGTTAATGTGACTTCTGAGCCAGTGTCTAATAATCCCAGAAAGTCTGATCATTTCCTTTTCCCCAATGCACTGTTACTCTGGCAAAAGACCGTAGGTCTCCCTGGGGAAAGGTGGGAGGAAGATTAACTGTATAAATTTTTGGCAGTTTAACAGGATCCTTCCCCAAGGGGACCCGGCCTTCCCCTCATTCAAGGGGCTCTGGGTCTGTAAACTGTCTCAAATCTGGGAACTAATTAAGGGTCCGTGATTCTCTGCGTCTGTAATTAGAGTTAGGATTTTGTTCATTTGACCTAGAACTCTTCTGCTTATACAGATCCAGAAGAAATCTAGAAGACTGCCCGTGTATTTCACTTCTGGGTACCCCACGATCTATTAACCAACGCCATAACTCCATGCAACTCAGACTATTCTGTGTGCTGTTTTGAATCTGTCTTTCATTGCGGTAGCCACGCCTACCTTGGTTTTGGTGATTAACTGCCGATACTTGACTTTTACCGGGCCTTGATCCGATCATCCCCATAATATTTAAGGATTCCAATTCCATTACAGCCCCCCTACAGTAATATCTGGACTGCAGAGAAGAGCAACCACAGAGCTCTTCAGAGAAGATGGAGTTAGTCTTACAAATTTATTCCTCACAGTCCTGGTTAAAGGTGTGTCCTCTGGACATTCCTGGGGTGGGTGGGCAGGTCTCAAGTGGTAAATCCATTCTAGCATTCCAATCTCTCTAAGCCTTTGAATCCCCTCATCTACTATATACCACGGCAAATCAGGCATCTCAACGTCAGACATGCTAGGCCATCGTTTGGTCCATGCTTCAGTCAGCCACCCAAACAAACTGTTAGGGCCCTTTCTAACCCCTCGAGTTACAGCGTTGAATCCAGAATTTCTGCTTAGTGGGCCCATATCAATAAATTCAGCCTGATCCAACTTTATATTCCTTCCACCATTATCCCATACCCTTAGTATCCATTCCCACACATATTCCCCTGATTTCTGTCTATATAAGTTGGAAAACTCATGCAGTTCTTTCAGAGTATAGCGTACTTCCTCATGGGTCACACTTTGTATTTCACCTTTGGGGGCTTGTTGTGATTTTAATCTAGTAATGGGTCTCGAAGACAAGAGGGGTGGGGGGTCTGGGTAAGGAGAAGGATTAGATGTGTCTTGCAGGCTACTGACCTGAGGGCATTCCTTTGCATTTTCTTCTGGTGAAACAGGATTATTCTCTTCAGGCAGGGGTTGGAAGACAGATTCCTCAGGGCAGACTGGAAGTTGGACCATGCATGCTGGAGATTGGTTGGTACCTGCCTCGTGGCTGGGAGTAGGTACAGACTCTCTGGGGCAAGGTGGAGGCTGGGCAGTGCAGGCTTCCATTTGGCTTGTACCCACCTCAGGGCTGGAAGGAAGTCCAGACTCCCTGGGGCAGGCTGGAGGCTGGATGATACAAGGTTGAGAAGGTGTGGTCTCCACAGGGCAGGCCATCACAGGTTTATCTGGTAAAGTCTCAGCAGAATTTAGGGTTCCAATGTCCCCACCAATATCATCATCATCCCATATGTCTCCATCCCAATCCTCGGGGTTCCACTCCTTTCCAATCAATGCCTTCACTTTATTTTTTTTTTTTAATAACATCCTCATTTTATTATTAAATATTGATAATACACCTTGATCTATATTATATTAAACATATGTCAAAACAAAATTTCATGTATTTTTCATTGGTGGGAGGAGCATAACTAACTTATTATTTTTTTTTTTATATTTATTTATTTTTTATTATGGGTAAAAATCAAAATTCTCACAATACATACAAACATTTGCAAAATGATATGTAAATATATATGCATATATGTGTATTTGCTTACAAAAATGTTATTTATATATATATATATACATATATTTTAAGAGGTGCTTAGATTACCTAAAATATTACACGGAACCCACTGGGATTCCCATGTTGCCCACCTCCCACACCTCCCACCACATCCCACACAAACATCTCCCACAGTGTGGCCCACCAACCTCAATGAACTTACACATCCTGGAGCCTTGCCACCAACCATAGACCACAGTTCACACTGTAGACCACACTCTCTCCCACTCAGTTATGAGTGGTCTGTGCTGATTTAAAATGGCCTGCATCCATTGCCACAACAGTACTCAGGACAACCTCCAACTCCCAAAGAAGCCCCTGTATTTCAACTGCTCATCCCCTCCCTACCCAAAAACTGTCAAGTGGCCACTGAATGCCTTCACTTTAATTGCAGAAACCCTGCGAGGTTGAGATTTTAGTTTCCTCTGTAATTCTGCTACTCGTACAATGAGAGACTGGGTTTGATTCTCAGATATCTCAAGTCTGTGGCTACAGGAGACAAGATTTTCTTTCAAGGCACACGTAGAAACTTTCATATCATTCATGCAGCATTTAAGTTTCAAAATTGAAGACTTTAGCTCATCCCTTTCTTTTGTAACTGTATCCAGCCAACATCATTATATTTTTTTACTCCACAAAATTCTGTTAAAGTGTTGAAAACACTCTCACCCAGATCCTTGGTTCTTATAAGAATGGAAGTAGGGGAATCCAATGATGCTATTTTGTGTATCTCTATTGCCAGCTCACGCCATGGACTGTTAGCAACCTCATTATTGGAAAGGGAGTCATTAGTACCCGTGAGTCGAATTAGAGTGGAGAGCCACCTCAGACATCCCATGTTTAAGACTCTGTTCCTCAAGAACCACTCCCAGTACCAGCTGTATTAGTCAGGGTTCTCTCGGGAAACAGAATCAGCAGAAGATATCTGTGAATAATATGGAACTCTAAAAGAGTCTCTCACGCGACCGTGGGGATGCACAAGTCCAGGTTCCTCAGGCAAGCTGCAAACCAGGGGCTCCGATGAAAGCCCGATGAAAGGTTGTTGATGAGTCTCTGGGAGAAGTTGCCTGTCCAACGACAAGCTGGGAAATTCTCTCTGAATGTTGAAATCACTTCCACTTTTAAGTCATTCAACTGATTGGATAAAAGCACCACCCATTGATAATGTAATCTCCCTGATTGATGCAGATATAATCAGCCATCCACACAGTAAACTCACTGGTGATTGAAGTCCATAAATGCTCTTGTATTACAATTAGCCCAGTGCTTGCTGGAACAAACACCTGGACACAACTACTTGGCTGAGTTGACACATTAGCCTAACCATCACACCTGGTTTTGGTATTAGTGTGATGTTGGCTTCATATAATGATTTTGGTTGCATTCTTTCTTGTTCAATAGTTGGGAAGAGCTTGTGCAAAATTAGTATTAGATCATCTTTGAATGGTAGAATTCACCTTAGGAAACCATCAGGTCCTCAGCTTTTCATCTTTGGGAGGTTTTTGATGACTGTTTTAATCTCTCTACATGTGATTGGTTTGTTGAGGATTTCTCTTTCTTCTAGGGTTATTACATGCTTTTCATGCGTTTATAGGAATTTGTCAACTTCATCTATGTTAATTTTTGGCAGCAGTTGTTCATAGTATCCTCTTATGAACTCTCTTACTTCTGAAGGGTCAGTTGTAATATCCCCCCCTCTCATTTCTGATTTTATTTATTTGCATCTTCTCTCTCTTTTTTTGGTCAGTCTAGCTAAGGGTTTGTCAATTTTGATGATCTTCTCAAAGAACAAATTTTAGGTTTTTTGATTCTATAGTGTTTTTTTGTTTTGTTTTGTTTGTTTGTTTGTTTGTTTGTTTTTTGCTCTCAATTTCATTTATTTCTGCTTGGTCTTTATTATTTCTTTCTTTCAGCTTGGTTTGGGATTACTTTGCTTTTCTTTACCTAGTTACTCCAGGTGTACACTTAGGTTTCCAATTTTAGCTCTTTCTTCTTCTTTAATGTGAGCATTGAGGTCAACAATTCCTTTGTGATATCCCATAGGTTTTGATATGTTTTGTGCTCATTTTCATTCATCTCAAGATATTTACTGAATTATCGTGGAATTTCCCCTTTAACCCACTGATTATTTAAGAGTGTGCTATTTAATCTCTACATATTTATGAATTTTCCTTATTCCATCCATTATTGATTTCCAGTTTCATTCTGTTAAGATCAAAGTATTTTGTATAATTTCAATTTTTAAAATTTATTGAGACCTGTCCTGTGCCCCAACCTATTGTATATCCTGGAGAAGGACCCAAGAGCACCTGAAAAGAGTGTAAACCCTGATGTTTGTAGGTGTAATGTTCTGTAAATGTCTGTTAGGTCCATTTCATTTATCATTATTTCAAGCTCTGTGTTTCTTTATTTATACTCTGTCCAGATGTTCTATCCAATGCTGAGAGTGGTGTATTGAAATCTCCAACTGTTATTGTAGAGATATCTAATTCTCCCTTCAGCTTTGCCAGTGTGTTCCTCGTGTTTCTTGAGGCACCCAGGTTAGGTGCATGAATATTTAATATAGTTATTTCTTCTTGGAGAATTGCCCTTTTTATTAATATATAATGGCTTTCTTCACCCTTATAACAGTTTTGCATTTAAAATCTCTTTTGTTTGATATTAGTATCACTACTCCAGATCTTTTTTAACAAATCAAATTTATTGATACATATTAATAAACATACAATTCATCCAAAGTGTACAATTGGTGGTATTTGCTATAATTATATAGTTGTGCATTCACCACTTAAATCACTAGCGCATTTCCGTTATTTCAGTAATAAAAATAAACAGACAAGCAAACAAACAAGAAAATCCCTCACCTCTCAATCTCTCTATGCTTCACCCACTGTACATAGCTGCTGTTTCTGGCTATACTACCCAAAGTGTATAATCAATGGCTTTTAGTACAATCAATATTGTACATTCATTATCTCAAAAATTTTAGAATGATTTCAGATCTTTTTTGGTTACATTTTACATGGAATATCTTCTTCCAACCTTTCACTTTCAACACGGTTTTGTCCTTATATCTGACATGAGTCTCTAGGAGACTGTATATAGATGGCTCATGTTTTTTATCCATTCTATCAGTTTATGTCTTTTGATTGGGGAGTTCAAGCCATTAACATTTAATATTATTACTGTAACAGTATTATTCTCTTCATCCATTTTATCCTTTGGCTTTCTGTTGTCCTGGCTTACTATTGTCTATCTTTTTACACTTTAATTTACACTTTCTAATAATCTTCATTTCCACTCATCTCCAAGTCTCTTGGCCTTGTTTATTTCTTTCAGGCTACAACACTCCCTTTAGTATCTCTTGTAATCCTAATCTTTTGTAACATCCATTTTCAGTTTTTGTTTATCTGCGAAAACTTTAAACTCACCCTCATTTTCAAAGAACAGCTTTTCTGGATACAGAATTCTTGGCTGGCAGATTTTTTTCTTTCAGTACCTTAAATACATCATATCACTTTCTTTTCACCTCGTGGTTTCTGATAAGAGATGGGCACTTAGTCTTTTTGAGGTTCCCTTTTACATGATGCATCTTACTGCTTTCAGAATCCTCTCTTTTTCTCTGGTAGTTGTCGTTATGAATAATATGTGTCTCAGAGTAGTATATCTATTCAGATTTATTTTATTTGGGGTTCGCTATCCTTCTTGGTTTATGTTGATGTTTATTTCTTTCATAATGTTTGGGAAGTTTTTAGTCATTATTTCCACAAATATTTTTTCTGCCTCTTTTCTGTTCTCTTCCCCTTTTGGGACACCAATAATGCTTATGTTTGTGTGTGTTCATATTGTCATTCAATTCCTTGAGACCCTGCTCCATTTTTTTCCATTCTTTTCTCTTTCTGTTTTCCTGTATTTTCACATTCAATATTCTTTCCTGTATTTCACTAATTCTGTCCTCCATTAATTCAAATCTGCTGTGATATGCATCTAATGTATTTTTTATTTCACCCATTGTGTTTCATTCCCATGAGCTGTTTCTTGTCTAGTTTCTTGAGTATATATAATACAGTTAAAACAATTATTTTAATATCCTTATATACATGTTCTATATGTTATATCATTTATGGGTCAGTTTAAATTGATTTACTCTTGCTTTATAGTATGTTTAATTGTATTTTTCTTGGATTCAAGACTGAAAATTTTACCCTTTTGGGTGCTTGATATTTTGACATTCATATAGTCAACTATATTTTGGCACACAGTTAACTTATAGGGCAAAGATTTTGATCTTTTTGTGTTTTCTTTGAAGATTTGTTAGACAGGACTAGAGCAGCATTTATTGTAGGGCCAGTTTTGTCCTTCTTCTGAAGTAAAACTTCTTCAGAATACTTTACCTGATTGTTGTTGAATTATGATATTTTCCACTCTGATTGATGGGAATGAAAACAATTCCCAACACTTTATGGGCTTTAGAGATTGTGCCTTCTAATCCTATCAGGCAATGCTTTTTCTGGCCTCTGGTGTTTCCTTACACTTACATGTTGATTTGAACTCTGCAAGAATAGAGGGAGACCCTCTCTGGAGGTGTCTTTAAAACTGTTGTTTAATATATATATATATATGATTCAATTTTTACATTGTTTAATATGGAAAGGTAAATATGGTCCATATTACTCCAACTTGGTTGGAAGTAGAATTCATCCCCTAATTTTTTTAAATTAATTAACTAATTTATTTATTTTATATTTTAAAAGATGCTTAGATTACATAAATGTTACACAAAAATTATAAGGATTCCCATGTTCCCCACCTCCCACACCTCCCATAACATCCCACATAAACATCTTTCATTAGTGTGGCACATCACTTGCAATGGATATACACATCCTGGGGCTTTGCCATTAAGCATGGGCCATAGTTCACATTGTAGACCACACTCTCCCCCAAACAGTTCTGCATGTTATATGCTGATGTAAAATGCTCTATATCTGTCATTATAATGTCATTCAAGATAATTCCCAAGTCCTGAAAAAACCCCTGTATTACAACTGCTTTTCCCTTCCCTGCCCTGAAAGCGTCATCCCTTAATATTTTTTGTAGATTTTCCTACAGTGACAGTCAAAATATTTTCTTATTTTATAATTTCTTCTTTAGTCCACATGTTTTAGAAGTGTGTTTCTTAGTTTTTCCATCTTTCATTCCTTTACCCTTTCCAACAGTTGTATATTACCCTAAGTCATATTGAATTCCCCTTTTATTGGAATAAGTGAAGTGGTTTGCATTTTACTGGCTGACTTCTGACTGCTACACTATTTAGCACAAGAAATGGTTCCAAAAACAGTCCCTCAAAGATAGAACCTCATATTTAATACCTGTGACAGTTGAAGCTGGGTAGACCACAGAAGATCATGTCCTTAGAACTAATCCATTCCTGTGCATGTAAACCTATTATAGTTGGGAGCTTTTGATTAAATTTCTTCAGTTAAGGGCCTTTGATAAGATTGCATGACTCAGGTTGGCTCTCGAATCTCTTATTAAACTCTTTTATAAAAGGTAGTAAAATACAGAGACACAGAAAAAACCTCCTAAAAGCTGAGAAAGGAAGCCCTGGAAGTCAGAAGTTGAAATCATGGAATCCAGGAAAAAGAAAGCCACAGGATCAGAGAGAAAGCTGGGGTCAATCAGAAGTTGAAAACAATGGAGCCTGAGAGAGAAGTTAGAGATTGGCAGATTCCACCATTGTGCTCTGCCATGTGCCTGGACATCCACAACTACAGCTCAGGGAGAAACAATCTTTTGATGGCGACTTGATTTGGACATTTTTCTCAGCCTTGGAACTGTAAACTTTTAAGTTAATAAATCCCCTTTGTAAAAGCCAACCTAAGAATTGTGGGGACATGGCTGACAGGTTAGACATACAATTTTTAGCTCTCCCTAAAACAACAAAGAAAAAGTCAGAGGCTGCCATGGGGACCTGCTTTGGGGCACAACAAACCAAGACACTGCTTACCAACTCACAGAAGAGTGAGGGACAGAGACCCTAAGAAGCCAAAACAAGTAATCATGAGTTATTAAACCTCCCGGCTGCCAGGAAGGGCTCCCCTACCCTACCCCCAAGATATTAAGTGAGGGTGAAACTCCTGGTGAATTGTATCTAACTGATAGTAGATCAGGTGTCTACCTCCACAAGAAACTGCTCTGAGTCATCTAAGAGGGTGATGGACAGATAGGAAGCCAGGAAAAATCAGGGGTTGATTACCTCGGTGGCTGGAAAGGGCACACATACTTGGCCATCAGGGTGGACAGACTAGGTGGAGACCCTAGCCCCCTGCTCCAAACGGGAGTGTGACAGCAGATTCCCTGTGAGGAAGAAGGGTCTGGGAGAGTGGAGAGTGATTTTTTTGAGGCGAGTTTAGCCAGCTGGACCCCCCTTACATATTGGAAGGGACCCCGACTCTACTGAAAGATAGGAGAGCGATTGCCTCAGGCTGATGGTCAAGCCCAGCCACCTAGGTAAAGAGAGGAATTACATCAGTGAGGAGGTAGAGATAGGTGACAATCAGCACCACTCCAACTGACTGCAGACCTAACCTGCCTGAGGGAAAAGGGACAGATAGCCTTCTGAAAGGCTAATTAACCCAAGGATTCAGAATAGCTCAGTGGAAGAATTCCTCCCTAGCATATATGAGGTCACTGGTTTGATTCCTGGTTATTCCTTGAGAAATGGCCTACTGGGTTATCAGGAATCCAGCTGAAACTTTATGACAGGGAACATACAGACATTTTCTTTGTATTAGCTTTTCTTGAATCTCTTATTTTTTAAAAAAAAAATCATTTTCTTTTATTTACCTTACTTTACACACTAAAACCAAGTTCAAAACCTGCAGAGGACAGACTGCAGGTGAGTGATTGAGGAACATGAGCAGCCTGAGAAGATCCTTAGGCATCTAAGAAAGAAAATTGTTTTTCCATGTTTATTATTTTTTTGCTTCTGTCTACTTTTTAAAAAATATGAGTTGTTGCTGTCTTGTTTCTTGCTTGTTTTGTATCCCCTCCCTCTCTTCCTCTGCTTGTTTACTTTTCTTTTTTCTCTCTCTCTCTTTTATTCTTTTTGGTTACTGATCTATTATACCTATGCTACCACTTTTCACCCCTTCATCTTTTTATCTTTTGTTTTCCGTTTTGTTCTTTCATTCCACCTCTTTTATTTGGTCTCTAATTTTTCTTGTTTGTACTTCTCCCTCTTTTTCTTTTTCTCTGTATGATTTATATTTTTTTCATTTTTCTTTCTCTCTTTTCTGTTTTCTTTTCCCCTCTTCTCACCATTCCAGCATTTTAATTCATTCTATATATTTTTTTCACTATTCTGTTTCTTGTTTCAGTGTTTCTATTCCATTTTCCTAATCTTATCTTTTGTGCTTCTTACTCGTGTGAAATTTTCAATTTCCTAGGTTTTGTGCATTTGCTCTCCTACCTTTTATTATTACCATTACTATTATTCTTTTTGTCTTCCTATCTCTTTCCTTTTCTCCCATCCTAATTTTGTTTCTTTCAAAGGAACATAGGCATATCCTTCTCACAAAAAATGGCTGAGTAGGGGCAAGATCCTGCCCGAGTGAGCTGTTTTGGGATCCCAAAGAACAGGTGGCTTAGGGCATTGATCTGGAGGGAGCTGGGCAAAGAGATAAATTCATCAAGGTTCTGCTGGTTGATTCTTGGTTACTATGTTTTCTCTTTCTTGATTTCTCCTTTTTGGTATATACCAATTTTGTACCCCAAGGCTATCTCTTTCCCTTCCCTCACCATTCTATCTTCTGCTTTCTGTTGTTCTTATATTCAACCCCTGTTTAGTCCTCAATTTTTCTGGTTTTTATTTCTACCTCATCTATCCTGTTTTCTTTCTTTTAACTTTTTTTCTTTTTGTCTTTTATTTTCTCTTTCCTTCTCTCCTCATCATACTGGACTTTTAATCCAGTCTATATATTTTTCTATATTTGGTTTCCCATTTCATTGTTGGTACCCCACTTTTCTACTCCTATTACTCTAAACTGCTTACAAGAGTAAAACATTCATTTTACAAGGTCTTAAATGGTACCTCTTCTAACAAATACTATTATTACTACCATTATCCAATTACTTTTCTTGCCTCTTTCACTTTCTCTGGCCCTAATGTTTTCCTCCAGGGTAACATAGACATCAGCAATGAAGTAGGATAAGAATAACAAAGTGTCAAAGAGAAAACAACACACACACAAAAGCAGCAATTAAATAAAACCCTAGAGTAAAGAGAGAAGATAATCAACTGAATAAACCCATCAAGATAAAAAGATGACCAGAGGGCAACAAAAGATTACAAACAATACTAAGAAGCATGAAGACATGGCCCAGTCCAGTGAACAAACTAAAACCCAGGAAGAGGTGCAGAACAATGAACAACTAATCAAAGCTGTCCAAACAAATATCATGGACCAAATTAATGAAGTGAAGAAAGAGATTAAGGATATTAAGAAGTCACTGGGAGAACATATGGAAGAAATTGTAAACATTCATAAAAAGATAACAGATATGATGGTGATGAATGGCACAATCCAAGAAGTCAAAAAGACACTGGAAGCACATAGCACTAGATTTGAACAGGCAGAAGAAAGAATTAGTGATGTGGAAGACAGTAAATCTGAAATCAAACAGATAGTAGAACAGACAGATAAAAATATAGAAAAAATCCAGCAGGGACTTAAGTATTTGAAGGACAACAAAAAAAATGCATGAGCATACACACTATAGGCATGCCAGAGGGAAAAGAGAAGGGAAAGGGGACAGAAGGAGTGTTTGAGGAAATACTGGCTGAAAACTTCCCAACCCTATTGAGGAAGATGGATGTACAATTCCAGAACACTACACCCAAATACAGTGAGATATACATTCTTCTCAAGTGCACATGGATCATACTCCAAGATAGACCACATGTTAGGCCACAAAAGAAACTTCAATGAATTCAGAAATATTGAATTTATACCCAGTAATTTCTCTGACCAAAATAGAATGAAATTGGAAATCAGTAAGTGTCAGACAAGATTAGGCACAAAGATATGGAAGTTCAACAACATACGTTTAGACAAACAGAGGGCTAAGAAGGAAATCTCAAAAGAAATTAGTAACTACCTTGAAATGAATGAAAATGAAAACACAACATATCAAAACCAATAGGATGCAACAAAAGTTGTACTGAGAGGGAAATTCATAGCCATATATAAATATATTTTAAAAGGAAGAAAGAGCTAAAACCGAAGCCCTAACTGCACACCTAGAAAATTGGAAAAACAAAAACAAACTAACCCCAAAGGAAATAGAAAAAATGAAAAAAAAATATTAGAGCAGAACTAAATGAAATAAAAAATGGGAAATCACCTTTAAAAAACAAAATCAAAAGCTGGTTCATTGAGAAGATCAATATTATTAACAAACCCTTAGCTAGAATAACAAAGAAAAAAAGAGAAAATGCAAATTAACAAAATAAGAAATGAGGAAAGGGATATCACTTTGACCCCACAGAAATAAAGAGTACCATAAGAGGATAGTTTGAACAATTATATGCCAACAAGAATGATAATTTAGAGGAAATGGACAAATTCCTAGAAACTCACAAGCAGCCTACATTGATGACAGGAGAAATTGATGAACTAAACAGTCCAATTACAAGTAAAGATGACTCAGTCATCAAAAACCTCCCAACTGAGCCTCCTTGTTGCTCAAATGTGGCCTCTCTCTAAGCCAAACTCAGCATATGATTGCATTACCTTCCCCCC
>JAKSZT010054170.1:214165-241813 GCA_026826555.1 Tolypeutes matacus
AAATAACATTTTTGTAAGCAAATACACATATATGCATATATATTTATATATCGTTTTGCAAAAAAAAATAAAAAAATAAAAATAAATAAATAAATAAATAAATAAATAGATAAAAAAGAAAAGTACGAGATAAAAAAAAAAAACTCCCAACTAATAAAAGCCCAGGACCAGACGGGTTCACATGTGAATTCTACCAAACATTCCAGAAAGAACTAACACCAATTCTGCTTAAGCTCTTCCAAAAAAGAGAAGTAGAAGGAACATTGCCTAACTCATTCTATGATGCCAACATTTCCCTAATACTAAAGCCAAACAAGAATGCCACAAGAAAGGAAAATTACAGACTAATCTCTCTAATGAACCTAGTTACAAAAATCCTCAACAAAATACTTGCAAATTGCATTCAACAACATGTCAAACGAATTATACACCATGACCAGGTGGGTTTCATCCCGGGTATGCAAGGATGGTTCAACATAAGAAACTCAAGCAATGTAATACACTACCTAAACAGATTGAAAGAAAAAAATCACATGACCATCTCTACAGACATAGAAAAGGCATTCAACAAAATACAGCACCCTTTCCTGATAAAAACACTGCAAAAGATAGGAATAAAAGGAAACTTTCTGATCGTAATAAAGGATATATATGAAAAACCCACAGCTAACATCATCTTCAATGGTGAAATCCTAAAAGCTTTCCCTCTAAGATTGGGAACAAGACAAGAATGCCCACTATCACTACTCCTATTTACTTTTGCCTTAGAAGTACTTGTTCGAACACTGAGGTAAGAAAAAGATATAAAAGGCATCCAAATTGGAAAGGAAGAAGTATAATTTCACTATTTGCAGATAAAATGATCCTACACATATAAAGCCCTGAGAAATCTACAACAAAGTTTCTAGAACCTATAAAGGAGTTCAGTAATATCGCAAGCTATATGATCAATACTCAAAGATCATTAACATTTCTGTCCAGCAATAATGATTAATTTGAGGAAGAAATCAAGAAAAAAATAGCATTTACAATAGTAATTAAAAGAATCAAATCCCTAGGAATAAATTTAACTAAAGATGTAAAGGACTTATATACAGAAAACTACACAACACTGTTAAAGGATATCAAAGAAGACTTAAATAAATGGAAGAATATTCCTTGTTCATGGATAGGAAGACTAAACTTCATCAAGATGTCTATCCTACCCAAACTAATCTACACATTTAATTCAATCTCAATAAAAATCAATACAGTATTTTTAATAGGGTAAAAGGCCCCTAATTTCCAAGGACATATTGAAAAAGAATTTGGAGGAATCACACTACCTGACTTTAAAACATAGTACAAAGCTACAGTGGTCAAAACTGCATGGAATTGGCACAAAAATAGACATACAGACCAATGGAACTGAATTGAGAGTTCTGATATAGATCCTCGCATATACAGCCATCTGATATTCGATAAGGCCACCAAGCCAACTCAACTGGGAGAGAATGGCTTCTTCAACAAATAGTGCTTGGAGAACTGAGTATCCATTTCCAAAAGACTGAGAGAGGAGCAACATCTCACACCTCATAAAAATATCAACTCAAGATGGATCAAAGATCTAAATATAAAAGCCAAGACCATAAAGGCATTGGAAGATAGGGAAGTATCAATAGGACCTCGTAATCAGAAATCATTTCATGAACTTCACACCCAAAGCACAAGCAGTGAAAGAAAAAAAAAATAGATAAATGGGATCTCCTGAAAATGAAAAACTTTTGTCTCAAGGACGTTATCAAGAAAGTTAAAAGGCAGCCTACACAATGGGAGAAAATATTTGGCAACCATATATCTGATAGGAGCCTAATATCCTGCATATATAAAGAAATCCAACACCTCGAAAATGAAAAGACAAACAACCCATTTAAAAAGTGGGCAAGCGACCTGAAAAGACACTTTTCCTAGGAAGAAATACAAATGGCTAAAAAGCACATGAAAAGAGGGTCAACATGACTCGGTATTAGGGAAATGCAAATCAAAACTAAAATGAGACACCATCTTACACCCATTAGTCTTGTGTCTATTAAAAAAACAGAAGAATATTAGTGTTGGAGAGGATGTGGAGGAATGGGAACCATCATCACTGCTGGTGGGAATGTAAAATGGTCCAGCCATTGTGGAGGACAGTTTGGTGGCTTCTCAAAAAACTATCGAACTGCCATATGGTCCAACAATTCCACTGCTGGACATATGCCCAGAAGAACTGAAAACAAAGACATGAACAGATATATGCACACCAATGTTCATAGTGACATTATTCACTATTGCCAAAAGTTGGAATCAACCCAAATGCCCATCAACAGATGAATGGATAAACAAAATGTGGTGCATACATATAATGGAATGTTACCCAGCTGTTAGAAGGAATACAGTGCTAACACATGGGTTAACATGAATGAGTCTTGAGGACCTTATGTTGAGTGAAGAATGCCAGGCAGTGAAGGTTGAATAATATATGACCTCACTGCTATGAAATAAGCAATTTGAGCATACTCAGAGAGCTATAGTATGTAAGTTAGGTTTACAGAAAAGAGAAAGGGAGAACAAAGTTGTTAGCCAACACCCATAAGGATGTAATCTATGGTAAGGTGAAAGTGTGTAGTTGCATACTGAAGGGATATGAAAGGAAGGTAGTGATATTATTGGGTTGGGTGGTGCAGATATGGCAGGTAGTTAGAGTGTGGAGGGTGCGTTGGAAGGTCCAGGGAACTGGGGGAAGGGTTGGGAGAAGGACCAGGTGAACTCTGGTGATTTGTGGCTTTGTGGTTGAAAGTACAAATTTGGGAATGCTCTTATGGCAATATGACAAGGAAGGGTTACTGGCTTAGGATGGGGGGGGGCATTTAGACAGGGTGCACCTGGAGCAGGCTTCTAGGTAGTGTGTGAGTGATCATTTTGTCATAATATGTTCTATCAGTGGGTGGAGAAACATATTATGAGCCGGAAAGATTTGGATTCCCATCCTCGGGAGGACCGATTTGTTCACAAACAAAGAGGCAGGAGTCTCTCGAGATCATGGGTGGTTCCTAATAGGGGAGGACAAACCAGTGTGTGTCAAGACCTCATTGTTGTTGCATGTAACTATGAATCTTGTCATCCAAGGAGTGAAGCCAGGCAGTCGCCATGGGCCCTGAGGGGAGGGGGAAGGAGGAATAGCATAGATGGAATAAGGAGTATATTGTGGGCAATGGAAGTGTTCTACATAATCTTACAATGATGAACACAGGCCATTTTAAATATCATCAAAATTTATGAAAGTGTACGTTCTAAATGTAAACCATAATGTAAACCATTAACCATGTTTAGTAGCTATGTTTCACTATCTGTATATCAGTTATAACAAAAGTATCCACATATAAAAAGTTATTAATACAGGAAGGAAGAAAGAGGAGGATGTTGGGTATATGAGAATCTCCTGTATTCTGTATGTGGCTTTACTGTGACCTAAAAATTTTTTGAAAACAAAATGAAAAATAGACACACGGGAGTAAATGGAAAAAAAGCCACTGTACAGACAGGACATCAGATATTACAGTGATGAAAGGCAATATGTCAAAAAAATTAAAATATTTTTCAATATTTTTAATATCCTGATCTTTTAATTTTATTCTATTTTTAGTTTTTTAAATTTTTATGTATTTTATTTCTTCTATTTAAACTTATCATTATGATACCATGTTCCTATTAAATGTATTTGGCTATTTTAATGGCTTCCTTTTTGAAGAAGCTTTGTATCACAGAATGGTTACAACTGGGGCAGGGGGGATCAATGGTGTGGGGTGTCAGTGATGCGGGATACATGGGAGGATGTTCACCTAGGCATACATATAAGGTACATAAAAATGCTTTAATGTTCATGGGGCATTGTCACAGTGGGTGGAGACTCATACAATAACCAAGAAAATATTGAATTCCCATTCTGGAGAGCTCTGCCACATTCTCTAATGGAGCAGCAACAGTCTCCCAAGTGCAGGGGCAATGACTGGTGAAGGAGGATGATCCTCTTATGGGCCCTTGATATTGAAGACTAGGCTTATGAGACTTTGCTCTTGAAATTGAAACTTAGCCTATGGTGAGGTGCCTAAGAGTTACCTCCTGAGAGCCTCCTTGTTGCTCAAATGTGGCCTCTCTCTAAGCCAAACTCAGCATGTAAATGCATTACTTTCCCCCAGCATGGAACATGACTCCCAGGGATGAGCAGCCCTGGACCGAGGGATTACTACCAAACACCAACTAGCAATGCAACTGGAAAAAGACCTCAAATAAAAGGGGGGAAAATGTAAAGACAAATGAGTTTATATGGCTAAGAGACTTCAAAGTGAGTCAGGAGGTCATCTCAGAGGTAATGCTTATGCACATCTCAGCAATATCTCATACTCTACCAAATGAATATTACCCCAAATCGTGGGGCCCTTGAGGGCTCTGGAGACACTCAGGTCCTATGGTCAGTTCAGATAGCTCTAGAGTTTTATACCTTGCTAATGGGCCCTACTTTGGAGTTTATGCTCCTGAGAGTGACAGAGTTGGACTTAATTATGGCTTCCCTACATAATGCTCATCTGTCCTTTCTATTTAAACTTATACTTGGTGCTGAAATTTGTAGGTATACATCCAAGAAACTTGAGTCTTTGGGCTGTCCATGTGCCAGCTGGGCCCAGAACCTCAGCAGAGTTGCAACACCTACTCTACAGCTCATTGGACTCACCCAGGACAACTAACAAGGAGATGATGATGTACAATGACCATCCCAAGGAACAGAGAGAGTCTGCAACTGCAAACAAGTTAGTCCCATCCATCTTCTCCATGGATTATGAGGTCCCTCTCAATTAGCCTTTGAGTGGACATCACCATCCCAGAATCCTCAGGACTGGGGAAAGAACTATGGACTGGAGTGGACTTACTGGTATTCTACTATAGACATATTGTGATTCTAGCATGGAAGAAATTACAACATTGATGTGGAGCCAGTGGCCACTGGGGGCTCTGGGGACAGGGAGAGGGAAAAACAGTTGTAATACAGGGGCTTTTTTGGGACTTGGGAATCATCCTGAATGACATTGCAATGACAGATACAGGCCATTTTATATCATCACTTAACATGCAGAACTTTGTGGGAGAGAGAGTAGACTACAATATGAACTATGGCAAAGCCACAGGATGTGCTTATCAATTGCAATGAATGTGCCACACTAATGAAGGATATTTATGTGGGAGGGTGTGAGGGGTGTGGGGAGTGGGGCATATGGGATTCCCTATACTTTTGTATAACATTTATGCAACCTAAGTATCTTTTTCAAAAAAATTATTATTAAAAAAATAGCCAAGCTATTTCTAGTACATTGTTTTGGCAGCCTTTAGCAAACTAAAATAATACTTGTCTAGTTGAGTTTGAAAATCATGATAACCTAATAAACACTAAAAATGAGATATCAGTAGTCCATAGCATGCAGTAGAAGAACAGTTAATTACACCACAACTTTTTCTCAGCAAGAATGAAGTGCCTATTTATCACAAAGCTTTGAAAGAACTAATATCTCTGGTAATGAGATTATGGTGGCAATGATGACTTGAAGGATTCTGGAGAGGGCTAGCTACTTCTAACTGGACTGGAGTGCTTACAAAAAGAAAAATAGACAATTTCAGAGCTTTGTGTTCTCATATCAAAGCAGTCAGAGAACCCAGGAGATGTCTTTTAGTGTTTTAAGTAAATTCTTGTCTGTGGTAATTAGGACCAGTATAATAAGCACAAAATCCAAAATTTTTTCTCATAGGTATTATAATTACAATTAAGTTTAATTCATAGTCTCAATAGGACTCTTATATGAAAGTTAAACAATGTTTGAAGAGACATGTAAACAGGAATAGAGTCAATCTAAGAACCCTTAACCTCAAAATCCCACTGAGTACTCTTTATCAGGAGAAACAGCCTCTCAACCAATATCTTTGAAAACTTTCTCTCCCTTGTTTCAATAATTTGTAATGATCTTACCTGAGCATCATTGGGATGCAATTTCTCCTCAAGATTAATATACAATGCTTGTCAAATCTATAAATAGAGTCAAACTTCAGGATGTCATAGGAAGACAAATGCCCCAGGGTGGGTGTTAATCATCTTACTGGAGTCCTTTATAAAAAAGATAAATACAGAGAGAGAGACACAGGAGTTCATAAAGGAACCCACTGAAGCTGAGAGAGAATACCATAGACTGAGCAGCCAGAAGCTGAAAGCACCTGATTCCAGAGTAGAAGGCAGAGACCAGCAGACAGTATCAGGTGCTTTCCCATGTGACAGAGGAATCCAGGATCACCCACAGCCAGTTTAAGGGAGAGTGTTGCCTGATGATTCCTTGACTTAGACACTTTTTTCAGCCTTGGAACTGTAATTTGCAAACCACTAAACCCCCATTGTAAAAGCCAATCAACTTCTGGTATATTGCTTTCACCAGCTTTTGACAAACCAGCTTTTGACAAACTAAAGCATAGTCTTAGGATGTTAAATACAAACTCCACAGTAACCACATGGAAAGGATTTAAAATGCTTTGAAGTAAAAAGGGGAGCAATCTCTTTCACTACAAAAGATAAATTATACATAAAAGAAAACTTAAAAAGGAATGACAAAAACTATAAGATGTATAAGAAATAAAGGACAGCATACCTAACGTCACTTTATGAGCAATTGATCTGAATATAAATGGATTAAACCCTCCAATTAAAAGATACAGATTGGCAGAATGGATAAAAAATATGATTCATCTTTATGTTATTTACAAGAATATCATCTGAGACCCAAACACATAAATAGGTTGAAAGTGACAAGATGGAAAAGACATCCTATGCATAGTAACCACAAAAGAGATCAGGTGGCTACACTAATATAAAAAATAGGCTTTAAGCCAAAAGTTGCAACAAAAGACAAAAATGGAAACTATATAAGAATAAAAGTGTCAACCACCAAGAAGATACAATTATATAAAACAATTTGGGGAAGCAGATATGGCTCAAGAGGTTGGACTCCCGTTTACCAAATGGGAGGCTCTGGATTCAATTCCCAGGGCCTCCTGGTGAAGGCAAGCTGGCCCATGTGGCATGGTGAGCTGACCCAGCAAGATGACCCAACAAAGGGAGACAAGCAGACACAGAAAAACGCGCAGCAAATGGACACAGTGAACACAAGTACCAAGGGGAGGATAAATAAAATAAATCTTAAAACAAAAAATTTTTGAATAACAATTATAAACATTTATGCAGCTAAGCATAGAGCCCCCAAATACCTGAGGCAAAGAGGGAGAAAACTGATAGGAGAAATATTTCAACAATAATAGTTTAAGATGTCGGAACAACACTCTCCACAATGGAAAAAGCAATAATGGAAGAACAAGGAAATACTATAAGTGAATTAGTTATGGAACACTACACCAAAAATAGCAGACATCACATTCTTTTCAAGTGCCTATGAATCATTCTCCAGGTGTGATGGTTAGACTAATGTGTCAACTTGGCCAGGTAATTGTGTCCAGGTGTTTGGTCAAGCAAGCACAGGTTAATTGTAATACAAGAGCATTTATGGACTTCAATCACCAGTGAGTTTACTGCAGGGATAGCTGATTACATCTGTATCAATCAGGGAGATTGCATCAGCAATGGGTGATGCTTTTATCCAATCAGTTGAATGCCTTAAAAGGGGGAGTGATTTCAACATTCAGAGAGAATTTCCCAGCTCATCTTTGGACAGCCAACTTCTCCAAGAAACTCATCAAGGATCTTTCATTGGACTTTCATTGGAGCCCCTGGCTTTCAGCCTGCCTGTGGAACCTGGACTTGTGCATCCACACAGTCACGTGATAGACTCTTATAAAATCTCATATTAGTGACAGATATCTCTTGTTGATTCTGTTTCCTGAGAGAACTCTGACTAATACAGCTTGGTACTGGGAGTGGTTCTTGAGGAACAGAGTCTTAAACATGGGATGTCTGAGGTGGTTCTGAGAGTTTTGTAATTGGCTCTCTACTCTAATTGGACTCAAGGGTACTAATGACTCCCTTTCCAATAATGAAGAGGTTGCTAACAGTCCAAGGCATGAGCTGGCAATAGAGATATGCAATATAGTATCACTGGATTCCCCTAATTATACGCTTATAAGAAGCAAGGATCTGGGTGAGAGTGTTTTCAACACCTTAACAGAATTTTGTGGAGACAAAAGGTATAATGATGTTGGCTGGCTCCTCCTAGACTCTGGATACAGTTACAAAAGAAAGAGATGAGCTATAGTCTTCAAACTTGAAACTTAAATGCCACATGAATGATGTGAAAGTTACTATGTGTGCCTTGAAAGAAAATCTTGTCTCCTGTAGCCACAGACTTGAGATATCTGAGAATCAAACCCAGTCTCTCATTGTACGAGTAGCAGAATTACAGAGGAAACTAAAATCTCAATCACTCAGGGTTTCTGCAATTAAAGTGAAGGCATTGATTGGAAAGGAGAGGAACCCCGAGGATTGGGATGGAGACATATGGGATGATGATAATATTGGTGGGGACATTGGAACCCTAAATTCTGCTGAGACTTTACCATATAAACCTGCAATGGCCTGCCCTGTGGAGACCACACATTGTCAACCTTGTATTATGCAGCCTTAAGCCTGCCCCAGGGAGTCTGGACCGTCTCCCAGCCAAACTCCAGCATGCACTGCCCAACCTCCAGTCTGCCCTGAGGAATCTGCCTTCCAACCCCTGCCTGAAGAGATTAATCTTGTCTCAACAGAAGAAAATGCAAAGGAATGCCCTGAGGTCAATAGCTTGCAAGACATTTCTAATCCTTCTACTTACCCACCCCCACCACCCCTCTTGTCTTTGAGACCTATTACTAGACTAAAATCACAAAAAGGCTCCAGAGGTGAAATACAGAGTGTGATCCATGAGGAAGTACGCTATAATCTGAAAGAACTGCATGAGTTTTCCAACTTATATAGACAAAAATCAGGGGAATATGTGTGGGAATGGATACTAAGGGTATGGGATAATGGTGGAAGGAATATAAAGTTGGATCAGGCTGAATTTATTGATATGGGCCCACTAAGCAGAAATTCTGGATTCAACGCTGTAGCTCGAGGGGTTAAAAAGGGATCTAACAGTTTGGGTGGCTGACTGAAACATGGACCAAAAGATGGCCTAGCATGTCTGAGGTTGAGATGCCCAATTTGCCCTGGTATATAGTAGGTGAGGGGATTCAAAGAGATTGGAATGCTAGAATGGATTTATCATTTGAGACCTGCCCATCCAGCCCAGGAATGTCCAGAGGTCACACCTTTGACCAGGAATGTGAGGAATAAATTTGTAAGACTAACCCCATCTTCTCTGAAGAACTCTGTGGTTACTCTTCTCTGTAGTCCAGATATTACTGTAGGGATGCTGTAATGGAATTATAATCCTTAAACATTATGGGGATGATCGGATCTCCATCGCCAAAGGCAAGGTGGGCGTGTCTACCGCAATGACAGGCAGATTCAAAGCAGCACTCAGAATAGTCTGAGTCGCATGGAGTTATGACATTGGCTAATAGATCATGGGGTACCTAGAAGTGAAGTACATGAGCAGTCTACTAAATTTCTTCTGGATATGTATAAGCAGAAGAGTCCTAGGTTGAGTGAACAAAACCCTAACTCAAATTACAGACCCAGAGAATCACGGCCCCTTAATCAATTCCCAGACTTGAGACCGTTTACAGACCCAGAGCCCCTTGAATGAGGAGAAGGCTGGGTCCCCTTGGGGGAGAATCCTGTTAAACTGCCAAATATTTTTACTGTTAATCTTCCTCCTACCTTTCCCTAGGGAGACCTATGGCTTTTTGACAGAGTAACTGTGCATTGGGGTAAAGGAAATGATCAGACATTTTGGGGATTATTAGACACTGGCTCAGAAGTGACATTAATTCCAGGGGACCCAAAACATCACTGTGGTCCACCAGTCAGAGTAGGGGTTTAAGGAGGTCAGGTGATTGGTGGAGTTTTAGTTCAGGTCCATCTCACAGTGGTTCCAGTGGGTCCCCGGACCCATTCTGTGGCTATTTCTCCAGTTCCAGAATGCATAATTGGAATAGACAAACTCAGTAACGGGCAGAATCCCCACCTTGGATCCCTATCTTGTGGAGTGAGGGCTATTATGGTTGGAAAGGCCAGGTGGAAGCCACTAGAACTGCCCCTACCTAACAAAATAGTAAATCAAAAGAAATACTGGATTCCTGGAAGGACTGCAGAGATTAGTGCCACCATCGAGGATTTGAAGGATGCAGGGGTGGTGATTCCCACCACATCCCCATTCAACTCTCCTATTTGGCCTGTGCAGAAAACAGATGGATCTTGAAGGATGACAGTAGATTAATGTAAACTTAACCAGGTGGCAACTCCAATTGCAGCTGCTGTCCCAGATGTGGTATCATTGCTTGAGCAAATCAACACTTCCTCTGGTACCTGGTATGCAGTTGTTGATCTGGCAAATGCTTTTTTCTCAATTGCCATTAGTAAGGACCACCAGAAACAGTTTGCTTTCAGCTGGCAAGGTGAGCAGTATACCTTCACTGTCCTGCCTCAGGGGTATAACAACCCTCTAGCCCTATGTCATAATATTATCTGCAGGGACCTTGATCATATCTCCATCCCAAGAGACATCACACTGGTCCATTATATTGATGATATCATGTTGATAGGATCTACTAACAAGAAGTAGCAAAGACACTAGATTTATTGGTAAGGCATTTGCATGAGAGAGGATGGGAGATAAATCCAACAAAAATATATGGTCCTTCCACCTCAGTGGAATTTCTAGGTGTCCAGTGGTGTGGGGCATGTTGAAATTTCCCTTCTAAAGCAAAGGATAAGCTGTTGCACCTGGCCCCTCCTATGACCAAAAAAGAAACACAACACTTAGTTGGCCTGTTCAGATTTTGGAGACAACACATTCCTCATTTGGGTGTGCTACTCTGGCCCGTTTACTGAGTGACCAGAAAACCTGCTAGTTTTGATTGGAGACCTGAACAAGAGGAGGCCCTGCAACATGTCCAGGCTGCTGTGCATGTTGCACTACCACTTGGACCATATGATCCAGCAGATCTGATGGTGCGGGAACTTTCAGTGGCAAATAGAGATGCTGTCTGGAGACTTTGGCAGGCCCCTATAGGGGAATCACAATGCAGAGCCTTAGAATTTTGGAGCAAAGCCTTGCCATCCTCTGCAGAAAATCACTCCCCTTTTGAGAAACAGCTTTTGGCTTGCTACTGGGCCTTAGTAGAGACTGAACACTTAACCATGGGCCATCAAGTTACCATAAGACCTGAGTTGTCTATCAAGAGCTGGATATTGTCTGACCCACCAAACCATAAAGTTGAGCATGTACAGCAGCACTCCATAATAAAATGGAAGTGGTATATACAAGATTGGGCTCGAGCAGGTCCTGAAGGCACAAGTAAGTTACCTGAGGAAGTAGACCAAATGTTCATGGTCACCACCCCTGCCATGTTACCTTCTCTTCCCCGGCCCACAAATTTGGCCTCTTGGGGAGTCCCTTGCAATCAGTTGACTGAGGATGAGAAAACTCGGGCCTGGTTTACAGGTGGCTCTGCATGATATGCAGGCAGGTACCACTTGAAAGGGGAGGTTGTCCTGAGTACCGTTGTGGCAACGGATGTAGGCCATTTTAAATCAGCACACACCACTCAGAACTGTGTGGGAGAGAGTGTGGTCTACGATGTGAACTGTGGTCTATGGTTGGTGGCAAGGCCCCAGGATGTGTAAGTACATTGAGGGTGGTGGGCCACACTTGTGGGAGATGTTTGTGTGGGACATGGTGGGAAGTGTGGGGGGTGGGCAACATGGGAATCCCAGGGGGTTCTGTGTAATATTTTCAGTAATTTAAGCACCTCTTAAAATATATTTATATATATATAAATAAATAAATAAATTTTTAAGTGGAAAAAAAAAAAAGAAAGAAAGTGGACAGCTGCAGCACTGCAGCCCTTTTCTGGGATGTCCTTGAAGGATAACGGTGAAGGCAAATCCTCCCAGTGAGCAGATCTTCGAGCAGTGCACCTGGTTGTTCATTTTGCTTGGAAGAAGAAATGGCCAGAGTTGCATTTTTACACTGATTCATGGGCTATTGCCAATGGTTTGGCTGGATGGTCAGGTACTTGGAAGGAACATGATTAGAAAATTGGTGACAAAGAGGTCTGGGGAAAAGGTATGTGGAGAGACCTTTCTGAGTGGGCAAAAAACATGAACATATTTGTGTCCCACGTGAATGCTCACCAGAGGGTGACTTCAGCAGAGGAAGAGTTTAATAATCAAGTGGAGAAGATGATCTGTTCTGTGGCTAATGTGCAACCTCTTTCCCCAGCCACTCCTGTCATTGCCCAATGGGCTCATGAACAAAGTGGCCTTGTAGGTAGGGATGGAGATTATGCATGGGCTCAGCAACATGGACCTCCCCTCACCAAGGCAGACTTGGCTACAGTCACTGAGGAATGCCCAATCTGCTAGCAGTAGAGACCCACACTGAGCCCCCAATATAACACCATTCCTCGAGGTGACCAACCTGCTACCTAGTGGCAGGTTGACTACATTGGGCCACTTCCACCATGGAAGGGGCAGTGATTTGTTTTAACTGGAATAGACACATACTCTGACTATGGGTTTGCATTTCCTGCACGCAATTCTTCTTCCAAAACTACCATCCATGGACTTACTGAATGTTTTATCTACTGCCATGGCATTCCACACAGCATTGTTTCTGTTCAAGGAACCATTTCACAGCAAATGATGTGCAGGGATGGGCACATGCCTATGGAATTCACTGGTCTTACCATGTTCCCCATCACCCTGAAGCAGCTGGATTAATAGAATGGTGGAATGGCCTTTTGAAGACAATTACGGTGACAAATAGGTGACAATCCCTTGCAGGGCTGGGGCAATGTTCTCCAGGAGGCTGTGTATGCTCTAAATCAGCATCTTCTTTATGGTACTGTTTCTCCCATAACCAGGGTTCATGGGTCCAGGAATCAAGGGGTGGAAATGGGAGTGACACCACTCACTATTACTCCTAGTGACCCACTAGGAAAATTTTTGCTTTCTGTCCCTGCAACCTTAAGTTCTGCTGGTCTACAGGTTTTAGTCCCAAAAGGAGGAGTGCTGCCAGCAGGGAACACAGCAATGATTCCATTGAACTGGAAGTTAAGACTGCCACCTGGCCACTTTGGGCTCCTCTTACCTGTGAATCAACAAGCAAAGAAGGGAATTACTGTACTGGCTGGGGTGATTGATCCTGACTATCCAGGGGTAATAGGACTACATCTACATAATGGGGGTAAAGAACAGTTTGCCTGAAATGCAGGAGATCCTCTAGGGTGTCATCTAGTACTGCCATGCCCTGTGATTAAAGTCAATGGAAAATTACAACAAACCAATCCAAGCAGGACTAACAATGGACCAGAATCTTTGGGAATGAAAGTTTCAGTCACCCCACCAGGCAAAGGACCATGGACAGCTCAAGTGCTTGCTGAGGGTAATGAGAACATGGAATAGGTGGTGGAAGAATGTAGTGATAAATATGAACTTCGACCACATGAGCAGTTACAAAAACGAGGACTGTAATAATCATGAGCCCTTCTTTGTTTTGTTATGAGTATGATTGTATATGTACACAAAATGAATTTGTTTTCTTCCCTAACCTTTTCCCCTATCATATGAAAATTTGTATTAATTTCACATCATAATATTTAAGGATGTCAAGTTTAAGAGTGAATATTACCCAAGGACTTGCACCCTATTCTGTGGGGAATTAATGTGCTCTGGTTGTATGCAGGCAAGTTGAACATTGTTAGGTGGAAATATATATGTGTGCTTGTCTGTTATTGTCTTTACTTAGAGATTAAGTATGGTTTAGGGTAATGTGTGTGGTTGCTGAGTTCACAAGGGGTGGACTGTGATGGTCATGCTAATGTGTCTACTCAGCCAGGCAATTGTGCCCAGGTGTTTGGTCAAGCAAGCACTGGGCTAATTGTAATACCAGAGCATTTATGGACTTCAATCACCAGTGAGTTTACTGCATGGATGGCTGATTACATCTGCATCAATCAGGGTGATTGCATCAGCAATGGATGATGCTTTTATCCAATCAGTTGAATGCCTTAAAAGGGGGAGTGATTTCAACATTCAGAGAGAATTTCCCAGCTCATCTTTGGACAGCCAACTTCTCCAAGAAACTCATCAAGGACCTTTCATTGAGCTTTCATCAGAGCCCCTGGTTTGCAGCCTGTCTGTGGAATCTGGACTTGTGCATCCCCACAATCATGTGATAGACTCTTATAAAATCTCATATTAGTGACAGATATCTCTTGTTGATTCTGTTTCCCGAGAGAACCCTGACTAATACACCAAGTTAGACCATGTTTTAGTTTGCTAAATGGGTTGGTTTTTATAATGGGAATTTATTAAGGTAAAATCTTACCATTTTGATGCTGTGAAAAGGTCTAAATCAAGGCATCATAAGAGACTCTGTCTCATCAAAAGTTGGTTGCTGGAAGATACTGGACTCCTGTCATGTGGCAAGGCAAAATGGGGCCAAAATATGCCTTCTCCTTCAGGCTCACATTTTCCCTGAGCTCAGCTGTGAGCAATCAGGAATATGGCTTGTCTATCCCCGGGCCTCATCTATTTAGTTTTGGGATGCGCCACTGATTCCAGTCTCTGGTCTCTCTCTCAGCTTCTTGGGCTTCCTTTTTAGGCTCACTTTCCCCTTGAGTTCTGCCGTAGGTGATCAGGCATATGGCTTGTTTTTCACAAGGCCTCAGGAAATAAAAAGGGCTTATAGGAATAAAAGACACAATAGATAAGAATAAAACTACATTAGAGACATATAATAGCTTATTTGAATTGGTTGAGAATATAAGTGAATTGTAGGATGGAGTATATGAAAGTGAAAACACAGGAGAACAGAAAGAGGAAAGAATGGATGAATGGAAGAGGGTCACAAGGAATTGGATGACAATGCGAAATACAAAAAACAAAACAAAACAAAACAAAAAAACAATAAAACAAACATACATGTTATATGTGTCCCAAAAGGAAATGAGAACAGAAAAGGGGCAGAAAAAATATTTGAGGAAATAATGGTAGAAAATTTCACAAATCTTATGAAAGAAAGAAATAATATCCAAGAAGAATCTACTGAGACACCTACTGTTCAGAATGCCAAATGCCAGAGATAATGAGAGGATTCTGAAAGCAGCAAGAGAAAAGCAATGCATCACATACAAAGGAAACTCAATAAGATTAAGTGCCAATCTGTCATCAGAAACCATGGAGGTGAAAAGGCAAAGGTATGATTTATTTAAGGTTCTGAAACAAAAAAGAAAAACTACCAGCCGAGAATTCTTTATATGGCAAAACTATCCTTCAAAAATTAGGGTGAGTTTAAAGTCTATATAGACAAACAAAACCTGAGCCAATTTATTACCAAAAGACTGGATTTAAAAGAGATATTAAAGGGACTGTTGCAGCCTGAAAGGAAAAGACAAAGGCAAGAGAGTTACAGAGTGTAGAAATGACAATTATTAGTAAGGGTAACTAAAAGGGTAAAAAGACTGACAATAGTAAGATATGACAATGGAAAGAAAAGGATAAAATAGATGAAGTAAGTAATACCTTTACAGTGAAAACATTGAACGTTAATGGACTGAACTCTTCAATCAAAAGACACAGCCTGACAGAATGGATAAAAAAATAAGAGCCATCTATATGCTGTCTACAAGAGACTCACCTTAGATGCAAGGACATATCCAGGTTGAAAGTGAAAGGTTGGAAAATATGTTCAATGCAAACAGTAACCAAAAAATTCTGGAGGAGTGATGCTAATATCGCACAAAATTGATTTTAAATGAAAAACTGTTATGAGATTAAGAATGTCATTATATATTAATAAAAGAAGCAATTCACCAAGAAGAAATAACTGTAATGAATATATATGCACCTAACCAGGGTTCCCCAAGATACAAGAGGCACACACTGGCAAAACTGAAAGGAGAAATATATGCCACTACAATGATAGTTGGGGAATTCAATACAACACTCTTAGCATTACATAGAACATTGGGTTAGAGGATAAACAAGGAAAAAGAGAGCTTGAATAATATGATAAATTAATTAGACCTAACAAACATTTATGGAGTATTACACCTCAAAACATCAGGTATATATTCTTTACAAATTCTTTTGGATCCTTCTCAAATATAGACCATATATTGGGTCACAAGACAGGTCTCAATAAATTTAAAAAATTGAAATTATACAAAGCTCTTTCTCTGATCATAATGGAATGAATAAAGGATGGAAAAGGGAAAAATTCACAAATATATGGAGATTAAACAACACATTCTTAAATAATTCAGTAGATCAAAGACTAAATTGCAAGAGAATTCAGCAAATATCTTGAGATGAATGAAAATGAGAACACAACATATCAAAACCTATGGGACACCACAAAAGCCATGCTGAGAGGGAAATTTATACCCTCAATGCTTACATTAAAAAGGAAGAAAGAGCTAAAACTGAAGACCTAACTGCACACCTGGAGGAACTAGAAAAAGAGCCACAAACTAATCCCAAAACAAGCCGAAGGAAAGAAATAGTAAATTTAAGAGCAGAAATAAATGAAATCAAGAACATAAAAACAACAGGGAGGATCAACAAACCAAAAGTTTGTTCTTTGAGAAGATCAACAAAATCGACAATCCCTTAGCTAGACTGTCAAAGAAAAAAGAGAGAAGATGCAAATAAAATCAGAAGTTAGAGGGGGGCATTACAATAGACCCAGCAGAAATAATAGAGATCATAAGAGTATACTATGAATAACTCTATGCCAAAAAACTAGACAATGTAGATGAGATGGATAATTTCCTAGAAACACCAACACCTACACTGACCCAAGAAGAATTAGAAGACCTCATCAAACAAATCACGAGTAAGGAGATTGAAACAGTCATCAAAAACCTCACAAAAATTAAAAACCCAGGACCAGATGGTTTCACAAGTGAATTCTACCACAAATTAAAAGATTATCCAATATTAAGCTTGCTCAAGCTCTTCCAAAAAAATTAAATAGAGAAGAACAATATCAAACTCCTTGTATATGAAGTCAATATCAACCTAATACCAAACCAGGTAAAGATACTATGAACAAAGAAAATGATAGACTAATTTCTCTAATGAATATAGATGCAAAAATCCTCAGCAAAATACTTGAAAACCATATCCAAAAACACATTAAAAAGAATTATACACTAATATCAGTAGGCTTTATCTCAGGTATGCAATGGTGATTCAGCACAAGAAAATCAATTAGAAGGGTGGATGTGGCTCAAGCAATTGGGCTCCTGCCTACCACATGGGAGGTCACTGGTTCAGTTCCTGGTGCCTCCTAGAGAAGACAGTGAGCTGGTGCAATAGGCAGGTGTGGCAAGCTGATGCAACAAGAGACACAAGAAGAAAAACATAATGAGAGACACAACAAAGCAGGGAGTGGATGTTCCCAGTGCCTCCTAAAGAGGACGAACAAGACAGTGAGCTGATGCAATGAGCAGGTTCAAAAAGCTGATGCAACAAGATGACACAACAAGAGACATAAGAAGAAAAAAAGGCAATGAGAGACAAAACAAAGTAGGGAACGGAGGTGGCACAAGTGATTAGGCACCTCTCTATTATATCAGAGGTCCCAGGTTTTGTTCCCAGTGCCTCCTAAAGAAACAAGGAAGGTGAACAGATACAGCAAGTGGAAAACAATGAAGGGGTGGGGAGAAATAAAAAAATAAAAAAATAAAATAAATTAGTTTAATAAACTATACTAAAACACTGAAGAAAAAAAATCAGATGATCCTCTACATTGAAGCAGAAAAGGGATTTGACAAAATACAACATTCTCTCTTGGTAAAACACTCCAAAAATAGAAATAGAAGGAAGCTTTCACAGTCTGATAAAATGAATGTATGGAAAGCCCACTGTTAGCACTGTACTCAACGGTGAAAACTGAAAGTTTTCTTGCTGAAATCGGGAACAAACAAGGATGCCCACTGTCACCACTGTTATTCAATATTGTGCTAGAAATTCTAGCTAGAGCAATTAGGCAAGATAAAAAAAGTCACCAAATAGGAAAGAAAGAAGTAAAAGTGTTGCTGTTCAATGATAATATGATCCTATACTTAGAAAATCCTGAAAAAGTCCACAACAAAGCTACTAGAACTAATAAGCAAGTTATTAGTTATTAGCATTATTCACAATTGCTAAAATATGGAACTAGCCTTAGTGTGCACCAACTGATGAATGGCTAAACAATATGTGGTGTATACATATTGGGGATAGTATTCAGCTCTAAAAAGAAGTGAAATTGGGACACATGACAACATGGATGAAACTTGCAGATATTATATTGAGTGAAATAAGCCAGACACAAAAGGACAAATATTGTATGGTCCCACTAATATGAACTAAATATGAAGAGTAAGCTCATGGAGGTAAACACTAGAGTATAGGTTACTTGGAAATAGAATATAGGTTGAGAATGGAAGCTGATGCTCAATGTATGTAGAAATTTTTTAAGGTTTATTTTATTTATTTATTCCCCCCCCCCGCGCTCATTGTTTGCACTTGCTGTCTGCTCTCTGTGTCCATTCATTGTGGGCACTCTGTGTCTGCTTTTCTTCTCTTTAGGAGGCACCAGGAACCAAACCCAGAACCTCCCATGTGGGAGAGAGGCACAACACAGCCACCTCAGTTCCCTGCTTTGTTGTGTCTCTCTTTGTGTATCCTCTTTGTGTCTCCTCATTGCCTCATATTTTTGCATCCACTTTCTGTGTCAGCCCATTGGGTCAGCTTGCTGTCTTGCTTGTCTTCTCTAGGAGGCATGAGGAACCAAACCTAGGACCTCCCATATGGTAGTCAGGCACCCAAATGCTTGAGCCACATCTACTTCCCTGTACAAAGAATTTTAATAAGGTTTGTTGTAAAAGTTTGGAAATGAATATAGTTGATGGTAACACATTATAGTGAGTATAGCTAACACTGCTGCTTTATAAATGAGATTGTGGTTGAAAGGGGTAGTCTGTAGATGTAAATGTCAATGGAAAGGAAACTAGAGAATATGTAGGGTATATATAACAGTGATTTTGGTGGTGGATGAAGATTGTGGTTAATAGTATAGATTTAAGAATGTTTTTTTACAAAGTATTAAGAATATGATAAAATATGGGAAAATTACAACTAATGTAACTTTTAAATAATAGTTAACAATAATAGCATAATATTTTTACAGCAATGGCTTAGAAGGTATTATATCAGTTCTAAGAGACAGTTATAGGGTGGTATAAAGGGGTATGGAATTTTTTTTCATTTTGGAGTAATAAAAATGTTCTAAAATTGACTGAGGTGATGACAGCACAACATTGTGATGAATATAAGAGCCACTGGGTATACACTTTGAAAGTATTATACAGAACTTGGAGCTATATAACACAGGGAATCCTGTGGTGGGCAATGGACTGTGGTTAACAGGACAAATATGAGAAAGTTTTCTCATGAAATATAACACATATAAAATTTAATACAGGGTGTTAGTAATCAGATGGATTGGGGAGGGGAATACATCAAATGTAAAATATGGTCTATAGTCATTAGTAATATTTTGACAATGCTATGCCATATTTTGTAATAAGTGTTTCACAAGAATGCATGGTGTTGGTGGTGGGAGCCCTATATGATAATATGCATGCTTGTTTTGTAAGTTCACTTTCACTATATATGTATTGCTTATAGTATAATATGTTCATGTATGAATGATGTGCTCAATAAAAGTTTATTTTTAAAAAGTGTAATCTCATCAAGATAAACAGATGTTTATACATCAGCAAAAAAAATTACAAGTCATCCAAGAAACAAGAAGATATGGCTGAGTCAAAGGAACAAATTAAAACTTAGAAGACCCAGAATTGGAAACAACTAATCAATGATGTTCAATCAAATCTCCTAAATCCATTTAAGGAGAAGGTGGAAAATATCGCTAAAGAGATAAAGGATATTAAGAAGACACTGGGTGAACATAAAGATGAATTTGAAAGTGTAAAAAGAAACAACAGGAATTTTGGGAATGAAAGTCACAATACAAGAGATTAAAAGTGTACTGGAGGGGAGCGGATGTGGCTCAAGTGGTTGGGCACCTGCTTCCCACACGGGAGGTCCCAGGTTTGGTTCCCAGTGTCTCCTAAAAACAAAACAAAACAAAAAGCAAACAACAAGCAAACAAACAAAAAGGCCAACTCAGAGGAGCTGATGAGGCTCAGTGGTTGAATGCCAGCTTCCCACATATGAAGTCCCGGTTTCAATCCTCTGCCCCAGTACCTAAAAAAAAAAAAAAAAAAAAAAAAAAAAGGTACACTGGAGTCATACAACAGAAGATTTAAACAGGTAGAAGAAAGTATCAGCAATTTAGAAGGCAGTAAAACCAAAAACTTACAGAGCGAAAAACAGATAGAGAAAAGAAAGGAATAAATTGAGCAGGCTCTCAGGGAATTGAATGACAGCATAAAGCCCACAAACACACTCATCATGGGTGTCCCAGAAGCAAGAATATTTGAGGAAATGATTAAAAACTTCCCAATTCTTATTAAAGACATAAATACCCATGTCCAAAAAGCACAATGTACTCCATACATAATAAATTCTAATAGACCTACTCCAAGACACTTACTAATCAGAATGACAAATGCCATTAATGAAAAAAGAACTCAAAACAGCAAGAGTAAAGGGATTTGACACATACAAGAGAACCACAATAAGACTAAGCAGAAATCATGCATGAAAGAAGGCAATATTATTATATATTTAAGGTACTGAAAGAGAGAAACTGCCAACCGAGAATTCATTATCCAGCAAAACTGTCCTTCAAAAATGAGGAAGAGTTTAATGTATTCACAGATAAACATAAGCTGAGAGTATATCAACATGAGACCTGCACTACAAAAATACTAAAAGGAGTTCTGCAGACTGGAAGGAAAAGACAGGAGAGAGAGGCTTGGAAAAGAGAGTAGAGATGAAAATTATCAGTAAGGGTAAAAAGAGAGACAAATATAAGATATGACATAAAAAAACAAGAGATAAAATGGTTGAAGTAAGAGTTTCTTTACTGTGTAAAGCAACGCATGTTGATGTATTAAACTTTCCAATCAAAAGACACAGAGAGGAAGATGTGAAAGAAAGGATGATCCATCTATATGATATCTATATGAGAATTACCTCCAAGACACAAAAAGATTGAAAGTGAAAGGTTGGAAAAAGTTATTCCATGAAAACAGCAACCAAAAAAAGAGCTGCAGTATCTATATTAATATCAGACAAAATAGACTTAGATACATAAGGACATTGTATATTAATAAAAGGGGCAATCTGCCAAGAAGAAATAACCATAAATATTTATGCACTTAAACTTTTTGCACCAAAATACACAAGGCAAACATTGGTACCACTGAAGGGAGAAATAGATGTCTCTACAATAATAGTTGAAGACTTGAATATCCTTCTCTCAACAAGAGATAAAACCTTTGGCAAAGGATATATAAGGAATCAGAGAACTTAAATAATCTGATAAATGAACGAAACCTAACAGATATATACAGAACATTGCACTCTGAAACAGCAATATATATGTACCTCTCAAATGCTCATGGGTCATTTTCCAGTACAGGCCACATGTTGGTTCACAAAAGAAATGTCAATAAATTTAAAACAATTGAATTCTCTGGAGTGCAGCTGGAAATCAATAGGCAGACAAGTGGAAAATTCATAAATACATGGAAGATTAATAATACACTCAATCTGTACATCAAAGAAGAAGTTGCAAGAGAAATCAGTAAATATGTCTAGATGAATGAAAATGAGAAGACAGCATATCAAAAATTATGGTATATTGCAAAGGCACTGCTGAGAGAGAAATTTATAGCCCTGAAACAGCTACATTAAGAAGAAGAAATTTTTACAAACTACCTTTTTACCGATTCTGCAAAGAGTAAGCCTCAGCTTTATGTTCTCTATCCTCATACTATTTTTTAGTGACATATATTCTAACTCTTAATTCCATGAGTTTGCTTATTATATTTAGTTCATAATGCCTAAATCATACAATATTTTTCCTTTTGTGTCTGGCTTGCTTCACTCAACATAATGTTTTCCAGGTTCATCCATATTGTCATATGATTCATGCCTTCGTTTCTTCTTAGAGCTGAATAATATTCCATCACATATATATACCACAACTTTGTTTATCCATTCACTGGTTGATGCACACGTGGGTTGTTTCCATCTTTTGACAATTATGAATAATGTTGATATGAACATAAGAGTGCAGATGTTCATATCAGTTCTTCTAGTAGTGGTTGTTGGGTCACAGAGCAGCTCTATATCTCACTTCCTAAGGTGTAACCAAACAATCTTCCACAGCAGCTATATCATTCTACATTCCCACCACCAGTGAATAAGCATTCTTCTTTTCCATATCCTCTCCAACACTTGTAGTTTTCTGCTTTTTAATAGTCACTATTTTAATACGTGTGAAATCTTTCATTGTAGTTTTGATTTGCATTTCCCTAATCTACATCTTCTCATGGGTTTTTTTTGTTTTGTTTTGTTTTGTTTTGTTTGCCACTTGTATTTCCTTTTGGGAAAAATGTCTATTCAAGTCTTTTGCCTATTTTTAATTGGGTCATTTGACTTTTTACTGTTGAGCTGTAGGATTTCTTTATATATCTTGAATATTAAAACCCTTGTCATATATGTGATTTCTAAATAATTTTCCCATTGTGTAGGCTGCCTTTTCACCCTCTTGACAAAGTCCTTTGAGGTGCAAAAGTGTTCTTAAAGGTTGGGAAAGGTATAGAAATATAGAAAGCATAGTATAGTGTTTGTAATTTGTAGAACTAATATTTAGATATTATAATATTTGAAAGGGAAAATCTAAGGTTATGTATATTGCTAGAAAGAAAGCTAAAAGTGAAACATGGGACTGGATACCATAGAGAACACTTTAGTGGAAAATGAGTAAGGTTAATAGTGCATATAAAAGAATGTTTTTCTCTGAAACAGAACAAATGTATGCTATTTTACAAGATGTTAGTATAGGGTGATATTTGGGTAAAAATACAACCCAAGCAAACTTTGTATTGTGAGGTTTAGTAATATATTAATATTCTTCCACCAATGGTTAAGAAAGGAAATGTGCTAAGTGAAAGAAACTAGACAAAAATGACTACATATCGTTTTATTCCAACTATACAAAATGTAAATACAAATAAATTTATAGAGATGGAAATAGACTAGCAGTTATGTATGACAGCGTAAGGATAAAGGAATTGAAGGGTGACTTCTAAGAGGTAGGAGTTTTTTCTTTTTGGAGTAATGAAAATACGCTAATATTCATCACAGTAATGAATGCACAACTCCGTACATACAATCTGTATTGATTGTACAATACAATCTGTATTGCTTGTAAACTTTAGAAGGATTGTAAGGTTTATGAATACATTTTAATAAAATTGTTTTTTAAAAAGCCATAAAAATCTACTCTAGGAGGGAAACTAGGATTCAAAAGGAAGGGAGCCCTCTGAAGGGCAGAGAAGAACAGATAGATCTAAGTTGTGTGTCAGAATCCTGAAGAGATGGAGTATCTGATTTTGGTTGGTTCCTAAGGCATGTTTCCCTGAGGATTCCCTTGTATGCTTTATATTAAATTTGAATAACACTTTTTTAAAAATATGACAAAGAAAGTGCTACAATGAATGTCCTAACTATACAGCTGGAGGAACAGGAAAAAGAATAGCAAACTAATCTCAAAGCAAGCAAAAAGAAAGAAATAACAAAGATTAGAGCAGAAATAAATGAAATTGAGAACAAAAAAACAATAGGGAATTAAGAGAAACCAAAAGATGGTTCATTGAGAAGATCAATAAAATTGAGAAACCCTTAGCTAAACTAAGAAAGAACAAAAAGAGAAGAAGCAAATATATAAAATCAGACATGAGGAAGGATATATTCACACTGACCCCAAAGGAAAAAAAGAAGGATCATAAGAGGATACTATGAACAACTGTATGCCAACAAATTAGACAAGCTAGATGGAAAAATACAACCCAAGCAAATTTTGTATTGTTTGGGAAGGATAACTTCCTAGAAACACTCAAACCATGTACACTGACTCTAGAAGAAAGAGAAGACCTCAACGGTACAATTACATGTTAAGAGATTGAGTCAGTCATCAATAACCTCCCAAAAAAGAAAAGCCCAGAACCAGATGACTTCACAGGTGAATTTTACCAGTCATTCCAGGATGAATTAATACCAACCCTTCTCAAACTCTTCCAAGAAATTGAAGAAGAAAGAACACTACTTAATTCGTTCTATGAAGCCAACATCATCCTAATACAAAGGACAAAGATACTAAAAGAAAAGGAAGTTACAGACCAATTTCCCTTATGAATAGAGATGCAAATATCCTCAAAAAATACTTGTAAATCAAATTCAACAGCACATTAAAAGAAGTATACACCATGATCATGTGTGCTTTATCCAAGGTATGCAAGGTTTCTTCAACACAAGAAAATCAATTAATGTAAGACACGAACTTAAAACATCAAAGAGCAAAATCCACATGATCATCTCGATTGATGCAGAAAACACATTTGACAAAATCCAGCATCATTTCTTGATGAAAACACCTTGAAAGGCAGAATAAAGGGAATATGTGAAAAAAAGGAAGTTTAGGGTCCTGTATGACTCTAGAAAAAAGCCTGATGTTAAAACATATAGGATTAACTGTATAACACAGAGGTCCTGCTTGTGGATGAAAATTCCAGTTAATAGTACAAATATAAGAATGTTCTTTCATGAACTAGAAAAAATGTACATTAGTATTGCAATGTACAATAGGGTGGTATATGGGAAAATCACCTAATGCAAACTATGGACTATGGTTAAAAGTAATATTAATATTCTTTCATCAATTGTAAAAAAGGTACTACTCCAATTCCATGTCAATAAGGGGGTGGTATGAGGTATATAGGGATTTGATTTTTGGAGTAATGAATATGTTCTACAGTTGATTGTAGTGAAGAATGCACAACTCTGTGATTATATTGAAAGCCATTGATTGCACACTTTGGATGGATTGTATGGTGTATGAATATATCTCAATAAAATTGCTTTGAAAAAGTGTTGGCAGTGAGGTAATGTATGGAAGCTCTTATGATGATATGCATGTTTGTTTTGTAAGGTCACAACTTTTTCTATATACTTATTGTATGTGGATGCTCATGTATGAATGATGAACTTCAATAAAAAGTTCAAAGAAACAAAATATGTTCTATCATCAATTGTAACAAATATTCCACACCAATGGCATGAATTGGTGGTGGTGTGGTATATAGGAATCCTGCATTTTATGCATGATTGTTCTGTAAATTCAAAAACTTCTTTAATAAAAAATCCATAATAAGATATCATTTCACTCCCAATAGTATGGCTGCTATTAAATAAAAATAGAAACTAACAAGCATTGGAGAGGATGTGGAGAAGCAGGAGGAATCTTTCATTGCTGATGGCAATGTAAAATGGGGCAGCTGCTCTGGAAGACAGTTTGGTAGTTCCTCAGAAAGCTCAGCCTAGAACTACCATATAAACCTGTATTCCCAGTACATGTTATCTACCCAAATAATTAAAATCAGGGACTCAAACAGATATTTGCATATGGATATTCATAGTTGCATTATTCACAATTGCCAAAAAAGGGAAATAAAGCAAGGATCCACCAATCGATGAATGGATAACAAAATGTGATATATACATACAATAGAATATTATTCAGCTGTAAGAAGGAATGAAGTTCTGATGCATGGGACAACATATATGAACCTTGAGGACATTATGTTGAGTGAAATAAGTCAGACGCAATAGGACAGATATTGTATGGTCTAACCAATATGCACTAATTATAATGTGCAAACTTTTGGAGTTAAAATACACAGTATATGCTACCAGGAGATAGAAAGGTGGTAGAGAATGGGGTGTCAATGCTTAATTTTTGCAGAATATTTAATAAAGTTGATTTTAAAGGTCTGGACATTTACAGAGGATGATAGCACATTATTGTCACTTTAATTGACAGCATTGGATTATGGGTATGATTATGGCTGAAAGGAGAAGTTTAGGGTTGTATATGTCACTAGAAGAAAAACTAGATGATTAAACATGGGACTATATAATATAGTGAAACCTGTTGTGGAGGATGATTGTAGATAATAGTATAAATATAAGAATGTTCTTCCATGAACTAGAACAAATACAAATCATTATTACAAGAGGTTAATAATAGAGTGGTATATGGGAAAAAGAAACAACAAATGCAAACTATGGATTAGAGTTAACAGTAAGATTCTTTCATCAACTGTAACAAAGGTGCAATACCTATGCTAATTGTCAATAATAGAGGGTATAAGGGGTATGGGAGCTTTCTTTTTGGAGCAATGAGAATATTCTCAAATTGATTGTGGTGATGAATGCACAACTCTGTGATTATACTAAGAGCCATTGATTGAACACTTTGAATGGATTGAATGGTGTGTGACTGAAACTGTTTAAAAAATATGTGGTATATACATAAAATGGATTATTATTCAGCCTTAAAAAGGAATGAAGTTCTGATGCAAGCAACAACATGGATGATCCTTGAAAACATCATGTTGAGTGAAATAAGCCAGACACTAAAGGACTAATATTGTATGATCTCACTGATTTGAAATAATTAGGATAAGCAAGCTCACAGATTCAGAATCTAGACTATAGGTTACCAGGGGATGGAGTGTGGATAGGGAATGAGGAGTTAAAGCTTAAAATGCACAGAGCTCTTGTTTGAAATGATGGAAATGCTTTGGTAATAGATGGTGGTGATGGAAACACAGCATTATGAACTCAATTAACTGCACTGAAATATAAAACTGAATGTGATTAAAAGGGGAAGTGTTAGATTTATATATGGTTACAGAATAAAAATTTTAAAGAACAATCCTGTAACTACACTACACAGTGAATTCTAAATTAAACGATGGACATTAGTTAATAGTAATTACAAAAATATGCTATCATCAATTGTGACAAATATTACACACCAATGCAAGATGTTGGTAGTGTGTGGGTGCATGGGAATCCTGTATTTTATGCACAATTATTCTGTAGGCTCACAACTTCTATAATAAAGAGAAAATTTTAAATGAATTCAAATCAGAAACAAAACCTAAAAACGGAAAGAACTAGAAAAAGAACAGCAAACTAAACCCACAATCAGCAGAAGGAAGATAATAACAAAGATTAGAGTGGATACAAGTGAAACAGAATGCAAAAAAATAAAATCAATATAACTAAAAGTTGGTTCTTTTTTGTGTGTGTGTGTGTGTGTTTCTTTTTTTTTTTTTTTATTATGGGTAAAAATCAAAATTCTCACAATACATACAAACATTTGTAAAATGATATAT
>JAKSZT010054170.1:246813-262076 GCA_026826555.1 Tolypeutes matacus
GTAATATTCCATTGTATGTATGTGCCACATTTTGCTTATCCATTCGTAAAAGTTGGTTCTTTTAAAAGATCAATAAAAATTTATGAGCCTTTAGCTACACTGACAAAATAAGAGGAGATACAAATAGCATCAAAAAAGAAAAGAGGGGAGTTATTACCAACCCTGCTGAAAAAATGACTATAAGAGGATATTATGAATAACTGTATGCCAATAGATTAGATAACCTAGATGAAGTGAACAAATTCTTAGGACACACAAACTAACTAGATTGACTCAAGAAGAAATAGACCTCCACAAACCATTACTAGTAACTAGATTGAATTGGTAATGAAATATCTCCAAACCAAAAAAGCCCTGGACCAGATGGTTTTACAGGGGAATTCTACCAAACATTTCAAGAAAACTTAATTCTCCTCCAAAAAATTGAAGAGGAAGTAACACTCCCTATCATTCTATGAGCCAACACCACCCTCTTACTTATGCCTGATAAAGCTACCACAGGAAAATAAAACTACAGACTAATATCCCTTATAAATATAGACTCAAAAATCCTCAACAAAATGCTAACAAACCAAATCCAATAGTGTATTAAAAGAATTATGAAGCATTATCTTGTGGGATTTATCCCTGTTATGCAAGGCTGATTCAACATAAGAAAATCAATTAATGTAATACACCACACTAACAGAATGAAGAAAAATAACAATGATAACCTCAGTTGATGCAGAAAAGGTATTTGACATAATCCAGCACCACTTTTGATAAAAAACACTTAGAACATTAAAAATAGAAGGAAATATCCTCTACATAATAAAGGGGAGATATAAAAATCCAGATAGAGGTACCACAAGAAAAGAAAATTACAGTACCAAATCTCTTATGACTATAGATACAAAAATCCTGAACAAAATACCAGCAAACCAAATCTGATAATGCATTAAAAGAATTATACACCATATCAAGTGGGATTTTCTCCAAGTATGCAGCATTTGTTCAACATAAAAAGTCAATTAATGTAATGTAGTACAAAAATCGCATGATAATTTCAATTGGTGCAGAAATGTCATTGGAAAAAATCCATCACTTCTTGATAAAAGCATTCAGAAAACTATGAATACAAGGAAACTTCAACAACATGATAAATGGAATACATGAAAATCTCATAATGAACCTCATACTCAGTAAAGAAGGACTGAAAATCTTACTCTAAGTTAAGGAGCATGAGATGGATGCCCATTGTCACCATTATTATATAGCAGTGTACTGGAAGTTCTAACCAGAGGCAAGAAAAGAAATAAAAGTCATCCAAATTGGAAAGGAGGAACAAAAATTCTCCATGTTGCAGATTACATCATGCTATATAGAGAAAGTCCTGAAAAATCCACAACAAAACTTTTAGAAATAAATAACTTGACATAGTGGCAGGATAAAAGATTAACACTCAAAATTAGTTACATTACTGTGCAATAGTATGAACAATCTGAAGAGGAAATCAAGAATAAAATTCAATTTATAATAGAAACTAAAAGAATCAAATATCTAGGAATAGGAATAAAGTCATCCAAGGATAAAACTGTCTTGGAAATGAAAAACTACAAAACTTGGTGAAAGTAATTAAAGATCAAAATAAATGGAAGGATATTCCATGTTCATGGATTGGAACACTAAATAGTGTCAAGATGTCAATTCTACCCAAAACAGTTTAAAGATTCAATGCAATCATGATCAAAATTCCAGCAGCCTTCTTTGCAGATATGAAAAGCCAATCATCAAAATAATATGGAAGATAAGGGACTGCAAATAGTGAAAAACATCTTGAAAAAGTATATCAAATTTGGAGGACCCATACTTCTCAATTATCAAACTTATTATAAATCTACAGTAATCAAAACAGCATGGGAGAGGAGGGGCAAGATGGCGGCAGAGTAAAGAGCTCTAAGAGTCAGTTCATCATACAGGGCAGATAGTAATCAACCAGAGCTATCTGAAACACCCATCTGGGAGGCTCAGGAGACTAGAAGAGCATCCTGCAACATGCACAAAAGATTCTTAAGTAGAGCAGTCCACACCATGAACAGTCTGCCTCAGGAGCATGGCTGGAGTTGGAGGTTCCATTTCCCAAAAATGGGGAGGAAGAGATGGTTGAGCACCAACATAAGCTACTGATTAGTAAGTTTAGCTGGCTAAAGTATAACCCTAAGAACAGCTAAAGTTTAAACCTGTCCAAGTCAGAAAGAGGCCAGTAGCCACCATTTAACTCCACCCCTTGCATGAGTGTAAGGAGGGCTGGTTGAAAATCACAATGAAGTTAGGGCCTGGTTTCTTTCCACCAAGATCAGATTGCAGCCCTAGCCTAAGCTCCAGCCACACCTCCAGCAGAGAGGAAGCTGGGGGAACTTCAACAGTTTCTCTAGGTAACTGCAGGAACTTTCAGCCAGTACAGACAGAATAGTCAGGCACTTGGGGCTCCATCCCAGCACCCCAATAAGATAGGAGAGGAAATGTGTTTCCTTGGCCTTTCCCAGCAACTGCAGGCATTTTTAGCCCACAAGAACTGGTTTGTTGAGCTCCTTCAATTCCAGCTCCACCTCTGTCCCCTCCCCATAGGATAAGTGGGGGCTGGTGTTTCTTCAGCTTCTCAGGACAACTGCAGGCACTTTTGGCCTGCACAAACTTGTCTGTTGGGCACCTGTGGATCCAACCCCACCCCAAAATGACAAGAGAATGACTATGTTTCCCCAGGCTCTCTGGGTAACTGCAGGTGTTTTTGTCCCACAGAGACTGAATAGTTGGACACTTGTACCTCCATTCCTGCCCCAAGTAGGATAGGGGGAGAGATGGGTTTCTTCAGCCTTTCCAGGCAATGGCAGGCACTTTTGGCCTGCACGGCCTGGACTGGTGGGTACTTGTGGATCCAGCCTCACCCCTCAATAGGAAAGGAGGGGGCTGGTGTTTCCACAGCCTTTCCAGGCAATGGCAGGCACTTTCAGCCCGCACAGACTGAACTTCCGGAAGCCTGTGGATCCACCCCCACCCCCTAATAGGATAAGAGGAGTTTTGTGTCTCCACAGCCTCTCTGGGCAACAGTGGGTACTTTCAGGCTACAGGGACTGAACTGTTGGGTGTCAGTGGTTCCTTTCTCACCCCCTAAATAGTTAGAATGGACGATACTCCCTCAGACTCTTAGGGTAAGTGCAGGCATATTTGGCATACCAGGATTAGATTGTTGGGCAGTCCAGAGGGTCCACCCTCATCTCTGGCAGAGGGTCCAGTGTTATCTCAGTCTACCAGGGCAACTGTGGTCATTTTGCACCTGCACAGCATAGGCTGCTGCCCACACCTGCAGCTCCATCCCCTCCCCAGGTAAGGGAGGAAGGGGTGTGAAGCTTCATCAGTCTCTCCAGACAACTACAGACAGTCTTGGCTTGCACAACTTGGATATTTACACACAGCTGTGGCCCTGCCATCACCCCTGGCAGAGGAGAATGGTGGAAAAATCTCCATCAATTCCTGGGGTAATGTGGGAAGCTTCAGCCTCCACAGCTTACAGTACCAACTACATCCTCAGCTTTTACTACACAATGAGAAAGGGAGAAAAGGCAAAAAAGCCCTAAGCTAAAGAGAGAAACTGCACCTCGAATAAATTTCTAGTAAGCCAGATACTAAGACACTAACAAAAATTATAATCCATACCAAGAAACAGGAAGATATGGCTTAGTTAAAGGAACAAGATAAACCTCCAAATGACATGAAGGAGTTGAGAAAACTAATCATAGATGTTCAAACAAATCTCCTTAATAAATTCAATGAGATGGCTAAAGAGATTAAGGATATTAAGAAGACAGTGGGAAAGCACAAAGAAGAATTTGAAAGCATACATAGAAAAATAACAGATCTTAAGAGAATGAAAGGAACAAGAAATGAAATTAAAAATATACCAGAGGCATATAGCAGGAGATTTGAGGAGGCAGAAGAAAGGATTGGTGAGCTTGAAGACATGGCCACCAAAAGCAAACATACAAAAGAACAGAGGAAGAAAATAATGGGAAAAATTTAACAGGGTCTCAGGGAAGTAAATGACAGCAAGAGACATGCAAACGTACATGTCATGGGTGTTCTAGAAGGAGAAGAGAAGGAGAAAGGGGCAGAAGGAATATTTAAAGAAATAATGGTAGAAATTTTCCCAACCCTACTGAAAGGCATAGATATCTGTGTCCAAGAAGCATAATGTACTCCCATCTGAATAAATACAAATAGACCAACTCCAAGACACATACTAATCAGAATGTCAAATGCCAAAGACAAAGAGAGAATTCTGAGAGAAGCAAGAGAAAATCAATGCATAACAAATAAGGGATATCCAATAAGATTAAGTGCCAATTTCTCATCAGTAACCATGGAGGCAAGAAGGCAGTGGTATGATATATTTAAGATACTGCAAGAGAAAAACTGCCAACCAAGAATCTTATATCTCACAAGATTCTATTTCAAAACTTGTGGCGAGTTTAGAATATTCACAGATAAGTAGAAACTGAGAGAGTGTACAACAAAGAGACCAACTTTGCAGGAGCTAAAGGAAGTGTTACAGCCTGAAAAGAAAAGACAGGAGAGAGTGGCTTGTAAGAGAGACTAGAAATGAGGATTGTATCAATAAACAGCAACAAAAAGTGTCAAAAGAGTGGTGAAAATAAAATATGACAAGTAAAACTCAAAGGTCAAAATAGGTGAAATAAGAACTGTCTTTACAGTAATAACAGTGAATATTAATGGATTAAACTCCCCAATCAAAAAACACGGGCTTATGAAATGTATAAGAAAATATGAGCCATCTATGTGCTATCTACAAGAGACTCACCATAGACCCAAGGATACCAATGGATTGAAAGTGAAAGATTGGAAAAAGATATTCCATGCATGGAGTAAAAAAAAAAGGCTGGAGTAGCTATGCTTATATTGGATGAAATAGACTTTGTAACAGTTTGATATTACTTATGAATTCAAAAAATAAAGATTGTGTTTGTAAACTGATCTGTTTTCCTGGGCATGATAGCTTTTGATTGTATTAGATTCAAATGAGATGCCTTTGATTAAATTATGTTAAGAATAGGGCTCTGATTCAGCTATGTCAGTAGGATGTTGAGTCCCTGTCCCCTTGGTGAGCAGACATTCACACAGAAAAAGGAAGAGAGATCACTCATTAGACATGGCAGCAGCCCTGGGAATAGAGATGAGCCTGATAGTCTACAGCTGACCATGTGAAAAGAACAGAGCAGCTGAGCCCAGAAAGAAACTAGGGGAGAGAGATGAGCCTTACACAAGCCTACAGCTGAGATTGGAAGAAGCTGGGACCACAGAGCCTTAAGAGTAAGAAGGAAGGCTGAACCCTGGCAGACATAGCCAACCATCTTGCATCAACTCATGGCAAAAGACTTTGGGTGAGAAAGTACCTATTATGGTACCTTCAGTTGGACTCTTTAGGGACTTGTGACTGTAAGTTTCTACCCGAAATAAATAGCCTTTATAAAATCCAACAGATTTCTGGTAGTTTACATCAGCACCCCTTTTGGCTCACTAATACAGAATTTAAAGGCAAAACTGTTATTAGGGACAAGGAAGGACATTATATATTAATAAAAGGGGAAATAATTCAGAAAGAAATGACAATCATAAATGTATATGCACCTAACCAGGATGCCCCAAAATACTGGGGCAAAACTGAAGGAAAAAATATATATCTCTACAATAATAATTGGAGATTCCAATAGACCATTCTCATTTTGGATAGAACATCTGGAAAGAAGACCAACAAAGAAAGAGAGAGCTTGAATAATATGATAAATGGACTAAACCTAATAGACATATACAGCACATTCAATCCCCAAACAGCATGACATGCATTCTTTTCAAGTGCTCAAGGATCTTTCTCCAGGATAGACAACATAATTGCATCACAAAGCCAATCTCTATAAATTCAACAAGATCAAAATTATACAAAGCACTTTCTCTTATCATAATGGAATAAAATTGGAAATCAACAAGATGCAGAGAAAGGGGAAATTCACAAATATATGGAGATTAAACAACACACTCTTACATAACCAGTGGATCAGTAGAAATTTCAAGAGAAATCAAAAAATATCTCAAGATAAATGAAAATGAAGACATACCATATCAGAACCTATGGGATGCAACAAAGGCAGTGCCGAGAGGGAAATTTATAAACCTCAATTCTTACATTAAAAAAGAAAAAAGAGCTAAAATCAATGACCTAACCACACAGATGGAAGAACTAGAAAAAGAACAGCAAACTAAACTCAAAGCAAGTAGAAGGAATGAAATAACAAAGATCAAAGAATACATGAAATTGAGAATTTAAAAACAATAGAATTAAAAAGCCAAAAGTTGGTTCTTCGAGAAGATTAACAAAATTGACAAATCCTTAACTAGAATAACAAAGAAAAAAGGAGAAGATGCAAATAAATGAAAATGGGGGCATTACTACTAACCCCACAGAAATAAAAGAGGTCATAAGAAGATACTATGAGCTACTGTATGCCAAAAAAAACTAGACAATGTAGATGAAATGGAAAAATTACTAGGAAGATACAAACAACCTACACTGACCCTAGAAGAAAAAGAAAACCTCAACAAGCCAATCACAAGTAAAGAGATTGAAACAGTCATCAAACAACTCCCCAAAATGAAAAGCCCAGGACAAGATGGTTTCACAGTTGAGTTTTACCAAGCATTCAAAGAAGATTTAACTCTAATCTTACTCAAGCACTTCCAAAGTCTTGAACAAGAAGGAATGTTACCAAACTCATTCTATTAAGCAAATATCACCCTAATACCAAAGCCATATAAACATATTAGGAAAAAAGAAAAGTGCAGACCTATTTCTTTAATGAATATGGATGAAAAAATCCTCAATAAAATATTTCCTACTTGAATCCAACAAAACATTACAAGAATTATTCATCACGATCAAATGGATTTTATACCAGGCATGCAAGAGTGGTTCAACACAAGAAAATCAATCAGCATAATACACCACATTAATAAATGAAAGAAGAAAAATCACATGATCTTATCAATTAATGCAGAAAAGGCATTTGACAAAGTACTGAATCTTTTCTTGATAAAAATACTACAAAAGATAGAAATTGAAGGAAACTTTCTCAACATGATAAAGGCCATGAGAAAACCACAGCTAACATTGTACTCAATGATGAAAGACTGAAAGCTTTCCCACTGAGATCAGGAAAAAGACAAGGTTGTCCACTTTCACCACTGTTGTTCAGTATAGTGTTAGAAGTTCTAGCTAGAGCAATCAGGCAAGTAAAAGAAATAAATGCTATCCAAATCAGAAAGGAAGAAGTAAAACTTTTGCTAGTCACAGATGATATGATCCTATATCTAGAGAGTTCCAAAAAATCTACAACAAAACTGCTAGAGCTAATAAACGATTTCAGTAGATTGTCAGTATACAAGATCAATATGCAAAAATCAGTGGTGTTTCTGTACAATCATAATGCACAATCTGAGGAGGAAGTCAGGAAAAAATTCCATTTATAATAGCAACTAAAAGAATCAAATATTAAGGAATAAACATAACAAAGGATGTGAAGCACTTGTATTCAGAAAACTACAATGCATTGTTAAAAGAAATGAAAAAAGACCTAAATAATTAGAAGAGCATTCCATGCTCATGGATTGGAAGACTAAATATCATTAAGAAGTCAATTCTACCCAAACTGATATACATATTCAGTGCAATCTCAATAAAAATTCCAGCAGCATTTTTTAAACAAATGGAAAATGTAATTATCAAATTTGTCTGGAAGGGTAGGAGGCCCCAAATAGCCAGAAACATCTTAAAAAGGAAAAACAAATTTGGAAGACTCTCACTTCCGGACTTTAAATCGTATTTCCTACCTACAGTGGTAAAAACATTATGGTAGTGGCATAATGATAGACACATAGACCAATGGAACCAAATTGATGGTTTTGAAACAGACCTTCATATCTATGGTCAAGTGATATTTAGAAGGCTGTCAAACCCGCCCGCCAGGGGCAGAACAGTCTATTCAACAAATGGTGCTGGGATAACTGGATATCTATAGCCAAAAGAAAGAACAAGGACCTCTATTTCACACGTTATACAAAATTAACTCAAAATGGGTCAAAGAATTAAATATAAAAGCAAGAACCATAAAGCTCCTAGAAGAAAATGTAGGAAAAAATCTTCATGACCTGATGGTAGGTGGGGCGCTCTTAAACCTTACATCAAAAGCACAAGCAATGAAAGAAAACATGGATAAATGGGACCTTCTCAAAATTAAACACTTGTGATTCAAAGGACTTCTTCAAGAAGGTGAAAAGGCAGCCCACTCAATGGGAGAAAATATTTGTGAGTCACATATCCAATTAAGGTTTGATTTCCATTCTATATAAAGAGATCATACAACTCAACAATAAAAGCACAAGCAATCCAATTTAAAAATGGGCAAAAGATACAAACAGACATTTATCTAAAGAGGAAATGCAAATGGCCAAAAAGCACATGAAAAATATTCCACATCACCAGCTATTAGGGAAGTGCAAATCAAAACAACAATGAAACATCATACCGCACAGAATGGCCATTATTAAAAAAAAAAAAAAACAGAAAACAATAAGTGCTGGAGAGGACATGGAGATATAGAAACACTCCTTCACTGTTGGTGGGATTGTAAAATGGTGCAGCCGCTATGGAAGACAGTTTGTCATTTCCACAGGAAGCTAAATATAGAACTGCCATATGATCCAGCAATTCCTCTACTAGGAATATATCCATAAGAACTAAAAACTGTGACAGGAACAGACATCTGCAAACCATTGTTCATAGCAGCATTATTCACAATTGCCAAAAGATGGAAACAACTCAAGTGTCCATCAACCAATGAATGGATAAACAAATGTGGTAAATACATATGATGGAATATATGCTGCAGTAAGAAGAAATGAAATTGAGACTCATATGATAAGATAAGTGAATCTTGAAGACATTATGCAACGTGAAGTAAACCAGACACAAGAGGACAAATATTGCATGGTCTCATTAATATGAGCTAAATATGAAGAATAAATGCATGGAGTAAAAACCTAGAGTATAGGTTATTAAGAGATAAGAGGAGGGCTGTGAAGGACTACTGATGCTTTATGTATGTAGAGGTTTTAATTAACTTGACTGTAAAAGTGTGGAAATGGGTAGAGTTGATGATTACACATTATAGTGAATAGCAGTTGGTTTATAAAAGGGATTATGGCTGAAAAGGGTAGTCTAGGGATGTAAATATCCATTGAAAGAAAGCTAGAGAATAATCTAGGGACTGAATAACACAGTGAACCCAGAGGTTTATGAGAATCATGATTAATGGTACAGATGCAAGAGTGCCCTTCTGTGAGCTACAGCAGATGTACATCACTACTGCAGTATGGTGGGATTGTGGAGATGTATGGGAAAATATAATTGGTGTGACCTATGGACTGTGGTTAACAGCAGTACTGTAATATTCTTTTATCAGTGCCAAAGATGTATTGTATTGATAATGGGGGGGGGTACGGAAAAGGTGTGCCAAATGTACATTATGGACCATGGTTTGTGGTAATAGTCTAATGATATTATCTCATAGTCTGTAACAAATATTCCACCACGGTATGGTGTGTTGGTGAAGGGGTGATGTGTGGGAGTTCTACACATATGCCTGATTGTTTTGTAGGTTCACAACTTCTGGTAATAAAATATATTTAAAAATAAGGTGGGTTGGGGGGAAATCCACCAAATGAAAGATATGGACCATAGTAGTAATATTTTGATGTGCTCTTGCATACATTGTAACAAATGCTTCACAACAATGCAAGGTGTCGGTGGAGGAGTGATATATGGTACTCCTTTATGAGGTTATGCATGTTTAGTTTGTTACAACATTTACTATGCATGTATTGTTTATGTATGAATGATATCTTTCAATAAAAAAATATATTTTTTTAAATAGCATGGTAGAATTCGGCAAAATCCAGCTTCCTTTCTTGAGAAAAACACTTTGAAAGACGGGAATGGAAGTAAACTTCCTCAACATGAGAAAGGACATATGTGAAAAACTCACAGCTAACAGCATAATCAATGGTGAAAATCTGAAAGCTTTCCCTCTGAGATATGGAACAAGATAAGGATGCCCACTGACACCACTGTGCTAGAATGTCTGCCAAGAGCAATAAGGCAAGAAAAAGAGATAAAAGTCATCTGAATTGTAAAGGAAGGAATAAAACATTCACTATTTGCAGATGACATGATCTTTTATTTAGAAAGTTCAAAAAATCCTCAACAAAGCTACTAGAGCTAATAAATGACCAACAAATATGGATACAAGATCAATTCACTAAAATCAGTAGTGTTTCTATACACTAGTAATGAGCAATCTGAGGGGAAAATCAAGAAAAATCCCATTTACAATAGCAACAAAATAATCAAATATATAGAAACAAATTTAACCAAGGATGTAAAGGAACTGTATTCAGAAAATTACAAAACATTACTAAAAGAAATCCAAGACTTAAATAAATTGAAGGACATACTGTGTTCATAGAGTGGGAAAGTGAATATCATCACTATGTCAATTCTACCCAAATTGAATTAAAGATTCAATGCAATCTCAATAAAAATTCTAACAGCCTACTTTGCAGAAATGGAACATCCAACTAACAAATTTATTTGGAAGGGTAAAAGGGGTCCCGAATAGCCAAAATAAATCTTGAAAAAGAAGAAGAAAGTTGAAGAACTAACAATTCCTGATTTAAATCATATTAAAATCTACAGTGGTAAAAACAACATGGTAATGGCATGAAGATAAATTGATCAATTGAATTTAATTGAGAATTCAGAAATAGACCCTCACATCTCTATTTAATTGAATTTTGACAAGGCTACTAAGCCCACTCAGCTGGGACAGAAGAGTCTCTTGAGCAAATGATGATGGGAGAACTTGATATTCATATCCAAAAGAATGAAAGAGGATCCTTATCTCATACCATATTCAAAAATTAACTCAAAATGAATCAAAAGCCTAAATACAAGAGCCAGGCCAACAAAAGCCCTAGCAGAAAATGTAGAGAAACATCTTCAAAATCTTGTGGTAGGTGGTGGTTTCTTAGCCTTTACACTCAAAGCACAAGCACAGAAAGAAAAAAATAGACAAAAGGGACCTCCTCAAAATTGAATACTTTTGCACCTCAAAGGACTTTGCCAAGAAGGTGAAAAGGCAACATATTCAATGGGAGAACATATTTGGAAACCACCTATCCAATAAAGGTTTAATATCCAAAAATATATAAAGAGATCCTACAACTCAACCATAAAGAGACAAAAAACCCATTAAAGTGGGCAAAATACTTGAATAGACATTTTTCCAATAAGATAATACAAATGGCTATAAAGTGCATGAAAATATGCTTAACATCACTAGCTCTTAGGGAAATGTAAACCAAAATCCTAATGAAATACCATTCCACACCTACTAGAATGGCAACTATTAAAAAGACAGAAAACTACAAATGTTGGAGTGGATGTGGAGCAATAGGAAGACTTATTCTTTGCTGATGGAGATATAGAAAATGGTATAGCCTCTGTGGAAAAGAGTTTTGTAATTCCTCAGGCAAGTAAGTATAGAATTGCCATATGACTTCGCAATTCTGCTACTAGATATATACTCAGAAGAACTGAAAACAGGGACATCAACAGACATTTGCACACTGCTGTTTATAGCAGAATTATTCACAATTGCCAAAAAGGGGAAACAACTCAAGTGTTCACCAACCATTAAATGGATGAAGAAAACATGGTGTATATACACAATGAAATATTATTCAGCTGTAAGTAGTGAAATTCTAATTTATGTGCCAATGTGGATGAACCTGTAGGACATTATATTGAGTGAAATAAGTCAGACACCAAAGGACAAATATTGTATGATCTCACTAATATGAGCTAAATATAATTGGCAAACTCATGAAGTTAATATCTAGAATATGGGTTACCAGAAGATAGAATGAGGTTAGAGAATGGGGATGTGATGTTTAATTTGTGCAGAATTATTAATAAGATTGTTTGGAAATGTTTGGAAATGAATAGAGGTGATGGTGGCACATTAAAGTGAGTGTAATGAACAGTGTTGGAATTTGCGTGTGATTGTGGTTGAAGGGGGAAGTTTCTGGTCGTGTATGTCACAAGAAGGAAAAGCTAGAGGCTGAAACATGGGCCTATATAAAATACTGACGCCTGTTTTGGATGGTCAGTGTGGTTAATTGTACAAATAGAATATTCTTTCATGTCCTGGAAGAAATATACATCACAATTACAAGGTGTTATTTATATAGTGGTATATGAGAAAAATACACCTATCACAAACTATGGACTATAGTGAACAGTAATATAATAATATTCTTCCATTAATTGTAACAAAGGTACCATAACAATGCTAATGTCAATATGGGGTGTATTGCAGTTGGTCAGTTTGATGTAATTATGAATTCCAAAAATATAATTGGATCATGCTTGTAAACTGATCTCTTAATCTGGGCATTGACTGGGCCATGTCAGTAGGGCATTGAGCCCCACCCCTTTGGTGGGTGTGAAATTGAATTTAAAAGGCAAGGCAAGAACAGAGTTGAAGCAGTCTTTTGAGAAGCAGCTTTGATGTTGGAAACAAGGCCCCAGGAGAAGAGAAGCGAGCTGTTTGCCTGATCGTCTACAGCTGACCTTGTGGAGGAAACAGGAGCCAAGCCCGGAGAGAAATGTCACCCTGGGAAGAGAGGAACCTGAGGAGACTGAACCCTGGCAAACGCTGGCAGCTGTCTTGCTCTAATATGTGGCAATGGACTGTGGTGAGAGAAGCAACTTAACGCTCTATGGCCTGGTATCTGTGGACTTCTACCCCAAATAAATACCCTTTATAAAGACCAACCCATTTTTGGTATTTCACATTAGCACCCCTTTGGCTGACTAATACAGAATTTGGTACCGAAGAGTGGGGAAGTGCTTTTGTAATTACCAAAATGTTAGAACGGTTTTACAAATGGGTAAGGGGTATTTTTTGGAGGAATTGTGAAATGCTTGATGGAAAAGGCCTAGACCACTCTGAAGAGACTGTTGATAGTAATATGGACGCTAAAGAGACTTTCTATGATGCCTTCGAAGTAAATGATGAAACTTTTATTGGAAACTGGAGGAAAGGTGATCCATGTTTTAAAGTTGCAGAGAACTTAACAAGATTAACTCCTGGTGTTATATGGAAGACAGAATTTGAAAATGGCGAACCAGAGCATTTAGCTAAAGAACTTTCCAAGGTAAACGTGGAGAATGTGGCTTGGCTTCTCCTTGCAGCTTATAGCAAAATACTAGATGAGCGAAATACACTAAGGACTGAACTTTTGGGCACAAAGAAAACAGAAACTGATTCTGGAACTTCCAAGTTTCTGGAAATCAAATTCCCAGATGAAAATGCCCTATTTGAAGACTTTACTAAACTTGGAACTTGTAAATCAGAATTGAAGATGCAGTTATCTTGGAAAGACTTGTGGAAAGTCTTACTGTGTGATGGCTTGGACCCCTGCTTCCTGCATGCTAAACCACAAAGTTTTTGAGAGAGCTGTATGAACAAAACCACTGTCAGCTTGGACAAAAGAGGACATGGAAAGGAGAAATTGAAGGAGAAACAGCTTTAAGAAGAAAACCGTGGAAGCAGAGATCTGGGATTAAGACATCTCCTTGGGCCAAGAAAGGAGTCCCACCCATATGTACAGAGAAGGTGAGTTTTCCCCAGCAGTTGAAGAGGGTGGATGTCCCCGCCCGATGTTCTGGGAGAGTTTTGCCACCCCAGGGTGCAGAAAGGGTGGAGCACATTCCTCAAAGATTAGGGCGGTTAAGGTCAACACCCCATAGGTCTGAGAGGGGTGTACCTGTCCCCCATGGATTAGAGAAGGCCAGGTGGTCAACCCATTGCTCTGAGAGGGTTGAGCCGGTATGCCAAAAGTTAGGGGGAATGTTATCTTCACCTCAATGTACTAGGGGGTCTAAGACTCTAACCCAAAGATTGGGTAAGGTGTGGCAATCACCCCAACACTCTTGGAGGGTGAAGTCTGAAGCTTGGCCGACACCCAGGGTGCTTGATGAGGGTGGAACCAAGAAAATGGCCATTGGGCAAGCCTGTGGAAATTGTGGGTTCCCATGTGGCCCCAAGGAGAAAAAACCATCATCTTAAGAATGACTCTCAGACTTTGAAATCAAATGGGGGATGCCCTGCAGGTTTACTGAACTGTAGAGGATCCATGACTCATGTTTAACATCCTAATTTCTCCTTATGATATTGAAAATGCTTATCCTTTGTCTTTCCATTGTGTATTGGAAGCAGTTAAATGGTTTTGTAAGTTTCAGAGGTCTATAGCGGACGGGATTTTGCCTGAAGACAAACTGTGTTTCTTTAAATTGACTATGATATGATTTTGTACTTGAATTGTTACTGATTTAAAGTTTTTTGAGTATTGTCATGTATTTTTGGAATTCAGAGGGTGGAGTGTTGCAGTTGGTCAGTTTGATGTAATTATGAATTCCAAAAATATAATTGGATCATGCTTATAAACTGATCTCTTAATCTGGGCATTGACTGGGCCATGTCAGTAGGGCATTGAGCCCCACCCCTTTGGTGGGTGTGAAATTGAATTTAAAAGGCAAGGCAAGAACAGAGTTGAAGCAGTCTTTTGAGAAGCAGCTTTGATGTTGGAAACAAGGTCCCAGGAGAAGAGAAGCGAGCTGTTTGCCTGATCGTCTACAGCTGACCTTGTGGAGGAAACAGGAGCTAAGCCTGGAGAGAAATGCCACCCTGGGAAGAGAGTAGTCCAAGAAGCCTGAACCCTGACAAATGCTGGCAGCTGTCTTGCTCTAACACGTGGCAATGGACTTTGGTGAGAGAAGAAACTTACACCTTCTGGCCTGGTAACTGTGGACTTCTACCCCAAATAAATACCCTTTATAAAGACCAACCCATTTTTGGTATTTCACATTAGCACCCCTTTGGCTGACTAATACAGGGTGCCTAAGGGGAATGGAGTTTTTCTGTTTTTGAAGCAATGAAAATATCCTAAAATTAATTAGGGTGATGAAAACACAGCTCTGTGATTATACTGAGTGCCATTGATTGTACATTTTGTATGGATTGTACAGTATGCAA